>PPHD01001397.1:0-43679 GCA_002909625.1 Bambusicola thoracicus
TGAAAAACTTCCTCCTAATATCCAACCTAAATCTTCCCTGTCTCAGTTTAAAACCATTCCCCCCTGTCCTATCACTGTCCACCCTCGTAAACAGCCATTTCCCCTCCTGTTTATGTGCTCCCTTCAAGTACTGGAAGGCCACAATGAGGTCTCCCCAGAGCCTTCTCTTCTCCAAGCTGAACAAGCCCAATTCCCTCAACCTTTCCTCATAGGAGAGGTGCTCCAGCCCTCTGGGCCTCCAAGAGTTCCACGTCCCTCCTCTACTGGGGGCCCCAGGCCTGGATGCAGTACTGCAGATGGGGCCTCACAAGAGCTGAGTAGAGGGGCTGGGTGTGGGACAGTGTGTTACGGATGCAGTGAGTATCAAAACTGTACAATACTGTGAGCTGAGGCAGAAGGGTCAGCTTCTGTTACCTTTTCCACCACCTTTGCAGGAGAGATGTGGTGAGTCCCGCACACACAGGTACGCATACACATGAGCCTCATGCTCCCTAGCTGTGATGGAAGGCTGTGTCAGCCAGCATCACATAGCCTCCTAGCATTAGGAAGTAAACAGGAAAAAGGAGAGGTGTGGCTTTCCATCTGTGCCTAATCACAGGTAAATTACTTTTTAACTTGATGTTAAATAGTACTGGTATTTTTAAGTGTGCCTGTAATGACTACAGCACGTGTAATTCCTACCAGAAGACAGAAGCGTGTAATAGATTTTGGCTCTCCCTCTATTTCAATCAAGAAGAGTTGGTGTGCACTCTGCAGCATGGGACGGACCCACCTGCGCCCTCAGCCACTGTGCTGTGGGTGCCAGAGTTAGGGCTGACTTGTTTGTTTGTTTTGGGTATCCCTCAGCATTGCAGGACTTTAAGGGGCTGGAGAGTTGAGTGTGTGTGAAATGCAGGAAGAGGCTAAATGAACACCAGATGAGAGGAAATAGACGGAGGAAAATTAGGGCTATTTGCTACCAAAGGAAGTAATCATTGTACATATATTAAATTCCAATCTCTAGCGAGGGTGTGCTGTGTTACACCAGAAGTCTGACCATAGAACTGAGTCAGTAATTGTCGACCTGCAAGGCATGGCTGGAAGCGCTTCTTTAGGAGATGCTGCCCGGAGGTGAGAGCTACCTGATGTCCCCTTCAGCAGCCTTAGTGAGGGGACAGCTGCAGGAGGACCGGTACGAGTGCTGTGCAGAGCGCCTGGCACCTGGCACAAAGGCATCCTGCAGAGGTGCCTCCCACCCGCCATAAATTGGACCTTGCTCCTTTTTTTAAAACAAAACAGTATGGCTTTTGGCCCTGCACGCTGGCAGACACCCCGTTCCGTCCGCTGCATTCGGCAAGGACATGGAAAGATATATCTTCTTTTTGTTAAAGTGTAGCCTGAGGGAACAGTGCTCTGATGGATTGGGGTTGTATGGTTGAAGCTGACCTATGCAGCTCCCTTCCCCTTCCCCCACCGGCATGGGATTGGAAGCACTATCATTATTTCGCTCCTTATCTGATGGAAGGCCGCCACACAAAGGCCATGTGGGATTTTGCTCTTCCTTAGAGGGACAGTGGAAAGCTCAGAACCTGTAGGAATAAAAAAATGAGATATTTGGGCTGTGTGGGAGGGAAGGATTTAATCGCAGCGAGGAATGGGGAATTGTATAGTTCTTAGCAGATGTCAGAGACCAGCGGTGGGAAGGAAGAAGGTGGTGTCACATAGCAGTTTTGGAGAGAATAGATGGAAACGGGCCTGAAGACATTAGTACCATACTTAGAATGTGTCATGATCACAAGTATGCTGACTGGTTATAAGCAAAATCAAAGGCATTTTGTTTGTGTTTAGCGGAAGGAAGGTTTCATTTCCCCCTCATTTGCTGAGGAGCCTGCTGGCAAGAATTAGGGCAAAATACATAGGGGGGCTTCAGCTGCTCCCTTGGATCTGCAAGAACTCGTTATTTTTCATGCACATCTATTCAGTGACTGCGGTTGCAACGTGGCCCTGCAAAAAAACAGTGCTGGCAAAACTGAGGCTGCTTTGTGCTGTGGTGTGAGATGGGAATGAGAGGTCCAGGATGGGAAATTTGTAGGGCGGCACTGCTCCTGACACTGTGTCATGAAAATAGCCTTCAGTTAACTATTGTCATCTGACCTCAATCCCTGCTGAAACCGGGGCTTTGCATAATCATTTGAAGGGAGGGTCCCCGCTCCAAAAGATGTTATGTTTTGAAGTGCCAAAATAGACAAAGGAAACATTGTCAGCCCTTCACACATGGGAAATGGAGGCATGGGGAGAGTGCTTTGTCTGGGGCCTACAGGGGAACTTTGACATAAGGGCTCCTTAAACTCAAGTTTCCTGCATGTATTTGTGTGCTACAACCGCAGGGCTGCTTCTGCTCTCTAATAATGGATTTTTTTCTCTCTGAAACTTCAGTTCCACAGCAAGTTTGTTTATCAAAAACACGACTATATTTTGCTCTATTTAATAAATACTGTAGTGCTTCTTTCTTCTGACAAAGCTGCACAGCTTGCGTGCACAGCAGTGTTGCAATGCTGAAGTTGCAAATGGAGAAGTTTCAGGTGGATTTTCACATTGGGTGCACCAAGGAGAGTAATGCAAGGAGAGACAGAGATGTGACTTGAGCTTTTCCTTGCCTTCATGGGGATCACAGCCTCATGGATAGAAAGGGAGCCTGCAAGAGAGTGGTACTTTCCTGCCCAGCTTCACATGGGAAGAAGGAAATACCGTACTAACAAGAGGGCCTGTTTTCTTTCTCAAGGATTTTAACTCCAGGAAGGCCAGTGAGACTTGGCATGGCACGACCAAACTAGGGTTGTTTTTTATGAGGCAACACTGAGTGGAGCCATCTAGGCTACGAGAAGACTGCACTTCTGCAATGAGCCTTTAGGAACATTTGAGTTAAGCAGCTGTCTGGGGCACCATGCTGAAAGGAAGGGCACCCCCAGCAACGTGTATTTTATGGGCTTGTTTTATCTCTGATGACAAAAGAGAACTTCTTAGTCGTGTGGTTCCTCATAAATTTCAAGGCAGTGCTGCCAAGTGGCACCGCCTGTGTTCTCCACCACACTGGCAGAAAGTTCCCCTGTCTTTCTGGCTCACAGCATTAATAGCAATGCTGCTCATGGACGAGGTCTAACTTTTCTCTGAACTTAAATGCAATCCCCAAGTTTCTGTTTGAGAGTGGAAACCTAGTTATCTGAAGGAACTTCTTGGGTGAATACTTCCTTGGTCGTTCATCTAAGAACAAAGCAGCTTATCTATCTCTGTGGCTCCTAACGCTCTGGTCTTCCAACAGATGTGCTCTTCACTTCCTTGAGTGATCCTGCACCTCTGAGATCTTTCCACCTTATGGAAAGCTGAATACAGCTTTGGGAGCCCAACTCCCAGTGTGTCGGCAGTGCATCTCAATGTAGGCAGTTTAAACTATTCTTTTGCATTGCAGCCTTTGTATTTTGGAATTTGGTAAAAATTATTTTCTACGCTTTTGGGATAGCTTCCCAAAGAACCTCAGGGTGCCTGGTTCTGCTGCCTGTACTCCAGCTGGTGCATCTTGTTTCTGTGTTAGACAGCCAGCTCCCCTCCTCTCGCAAGCACTTTGCAAAGGGGCACATCCAATTCAGTATGTAAGCTGTTTTACTGCCTTTTCCGTTCTCTGAGATGGATATTAGAGAGAGATCACAGTGGCAAATCATCTACTGGTGCATCACATCAACTGAAATAATAGCTTTTATAGTACAGGTGTAAAGAAAAAAGTACTTGCTCGTTCGTGTTTTTACACTCCGTGTCCTGCTGAAGCTGTCTCTGTTTCAGTGGATCCTAAAAGCTTTACATGATGTTTGTTAATCTGGTGTACTTTTAGACTCTTAAAGGGGAGGGGATGGCAAACTGGACTCAGGGTTACAGCAGTGAGTTTAATGCCAGTTCTGCCAACACCACCCATTCAACTTTGCGTGAATCATCTAATATTTCCCTTGACTAATAGTTCCTTTGTCTACCAATCCTTTTTTTTTTTTTTTTTTTCCTCTATCCATACTTGTATAAGCTGCAGGCCTGGGCAGGAATTGGTTCCTCCCGCGCCTTTGGATGTCTCACATATGGGTCTCTGATCTTAGGTGAAACTTCCGATTGCTTGTGTAAGCCACACGATGATAATTGCCCTCAACCTGCTTCAGGAAAAGATGCAACCTTTGGATTGCACTGGTGTAAATAAAAAGCCCGCTGTGGTTCATAATTTAAAAAATGCTGGTAGTGCTTAGCATCAGTGTCTGTCACTTGCACATCCGGCATTCATCATTGCTTCCATTTTCCTTCCACTGTCATATTTTATCCCCATCCGTTGAGCTTTCTTAGCGGTATCTATAAATGCCTGCTTCACAGTCTGGGTAGCTGAATCCTTACAGGCTGCAGTGTAAATGAAGGACAATGAGGTAAACTGAGGGAGGTGTTTCTCTTATGCACTCTGCTCCCTGTCTTTCTCCCCTCTCCCCATACCCAAACATTGTGCTGCACAGCACTGCTAGGCAGTGTGATACCCTGGCTATGAAGAGAGACAAAAAAGGTTCCAAAAATAGCAAGTGTTTTTAGAAGCCCTAGTTATGAAAACAGAAAACAAGGGAGAAGCTGGAGCCCAAGCTGGCACCCATGGCTGTT
This sequence comes from Bambusicola thoracicus, assembly GCA_002909625.1. NCBI lineage: Eukaryota > Metazoa > Chordata > Aves > Galliformes > Phasianidae > Bambusicola > Bambusicola thoracicus. The sequence continues at coordinate 4,654 of PPHD01001397.1, forward strand.
GTTGGAAAGACCAAGATGCACTGCTTTAGAGCAACTCTTCAGCAAATTAATAATAACTTGGGAAAGTAAACATGCCTTAAAATCAGACTGCTCAGGCAATTGATGTATTTTCTTTAAATTAAATTATTCTCATTGCAGTAATTTCGGTTACTTCTAGGAAGGATAATATTGAAGGTGTTAGGAAAATATGGGTGTGCTAATATTAGCCAAAGTCTATTTTTCAAAAAAATTCTTGATTTTCTCAACCAACTGCACAGTGCCCTCATAGCAGCCACCACATTCAGCTCTCTCAAGCCTTCCTGGCAGAGCAGTGAGCCATAGCAGCTCCTGATGGGGAAGTGACTCCACTGCCATCCCCAATGCAAAGCATTTCCACCAGCCCATAGGTGTGCGTTACTCTGCCAAAGCCAGCTGCTCCCCACAGCCCCACACACCAGGAGCACATGTGGATTTAATTCTCTGCCAGCTTCAGCAACTAGAGAAGGAATTTCCTTGTTCTAGAAACACTCTGGGACACCGTGGTCCCAAGCCATTTAATGAAAAAAAACCAACCCATTTCCCTCTGTCTGAACAGGGCCACTGCAAACTGCCATCATTAGCAGTACCATAACTCTATCCAGGCTTGATGTGAGCCAGAGCCAGGGGCACTCTCTGCGGGCAGTAGCTGTCATGCTTTCAGCTCTAGGGGCTGGCTTCATTACACACGGAGCTGCAGGAGTGCCTAGGTTTCCACCTAGCTAGCAGTCCTCCCTTTACACCCTTCGTAGTCTCAGGTACCCAAGTTTGTCTTAAGTTTGAACTGATAACAGCTTAGCTGAAATGAGAACAGACTATTTCTACTGTTGCTGGTTGTCGACTCATGCCTTCTTTCTCTACAAAGCATATCACATTCCTGTTTCCCCTTCATTTTTCACTTGTGTTCCTGTGTCGTTATCCTGCTACGCAGGGCTTTCAGCTCGGCAGCAATGTCAGCAGCTGCATGAGGTGAAAGTGATAGTCCAGCTCTAAAACAGAGCAGCTCCTGAGCGTGTCCTGCAGAGCAGGCCTTGGCTCCTTCAGAGCCTGCATGCAAGTGGGAAAGGCCAGGCGGCCTCTGGAGTTACAGCTGCTCTCTGAGGTTGGTGTATGAGTTGAATCCTGATGATTCGTTCTGACGTTGCAGTCTGTTTCTAGAAGGGGTTGCACTGGTGAAAGAGTTACTGCTTGGCATGACTAAAATGGTGGGCAACAGTGGGTCTAATGTTTCGCTGAGTACTTAGTGTGGGAGACTGCAAGAGGAAAACGGTCCAAGAGTACACTGCAGTGGATGCCATGCTGTTGATTTACTCTTTCCTTTTTGATGTCTGCTCTAGATCTCACATTTCCAAGCATCTTTCCTGTTAGCAGCAGAGAATTGATTTTATTTTCTCTTCTTCCTGCAGAAAATTTTACTACATCACACTGCTGAGAGACCCCGTATCTCGTTACCTCAGCGAATGGCGGCACGTCCAGCGAGGAGCCACCTGGAAGACCTCCTTGCACATGTGTGATGGCAGGACGCCAACTCCCGAAGAGCTGCCATCGTGCTATGAGGGCACGGACTGGTCAGGCTGCACGCTGCAGGAGTTCATGGACTGCCCCTATAACTTGGCCAACAACCGCCAGGTGAGGATGTTGGCCGACTTGAGCCTGGTGGGCTGCTACAACATGTCTTTCATCCCAGAGAACAAGCGAGCACAGATCCTGCTGGAGAGCGCAAAAAAGAACCTCAAAGACATGGCCTTCTTCGGCCTGACAGAGTTCCAGAGAAAGACTCAGTACCTGTTTGAGAGAACTTTTAACCTGAAATTCATCCGGCCCTTTATGCAGTACAACAGCACCAGGGCAGGAGGGGTGGAGGTGGACAATGACACCATCCGCAGGATCGAGGAGCTCAATGACCTGGACATGCAGCTCTACGACTATGCAAAGGACCTCTTCCAGCAGCGCTACCAGTACAAACGGCAGCTAGAGAGGATGGAGCAGAGGATAAAGAATCGGGAAGAGAGGCTTCTTCACCGGTCCAATGAAGCGCTTCCCAAGGAAGAGACCGAAGAGCAAGGACGCTTGCCCACTGAGGACTACATGAGCCATATTATAGAGAAGTGGTAGCCTAGGCAGACTTTTATATGAACGAATGATACTCTAGGGTTTCCATTTCAAAGATCATGGAAGTAAAATTACAAAAGCAGCAGAAAAGTATTTTATTTAAAAGCAAGTCTGTAAAACAGAAGGTAGATTGCTTCCTTAAGCATAGGGTCTTTTTACTGTTTCTTACAAGACCGATGAGATTCTTAAAAAAAAAATAAATAAATGCATAAAAATAAAAAAAAAGGGTCAGCATTATAATGCAGAGGTAAAAAATGCACAAAAACGCAGTTACCCCCTCTTAAGGCCAAATGCAAAAGGATGTTTCTTATCCTCGTAATTCAAACACAAATGGCAGAAGCAAGATTTTTTTAGATCTGTTTTTCCCTGAGCATAATGATATCAGGATACTTAATTAAAAAAAAACAAGGAAATGGAGGTGTTCTTTTGTGGGTGTTTTTAGAGGTGGGATGAGAATTGCGCTGCTTCTAAGGATCTGATAATGGTGACTGAGCAGAGGATGCGCTGTGCTGGCAGGCTGTGAGCTGAGCACTTGCTTCGTTTCAGCTGGCAGCCCCTGCCAGAAAGTAGAGCACCGTGAGTGTGAAAGAAGAAGCAAAGCATCGGAGGATAAGAAACATGAAAGCAAATTGACTGTGGCCTAAGATATGTACGTAGCACAGTGGTTTTGATACACTGCACTTGTATCACACATACTTCGCAGCTTCACCATAAAATGAATAGGGAGCTCGTGCTCAGAGCTCCCAGATCTGTTTCGCAGGCAGGTCCCAGACCAATTTAAAAGCCAACCAAATTCTGCATAGGCTCAAAGATGCAGCCCCGTTTCATAACGTCACCCTACACAATTGCCACTCATTCCTTCATCTGTATTATGTGTTAACAGCACGTGAAAGCCCTATCCTACATACTGAGACAGGGAGAACAAGTGGAATAGCAGTGTTCCCTGGTAAAGCTGCAGGACGAGTTCCTGGAAGATCCCACAAATAATCGGTTATGGCAACAAGACAAGGGGTGATTTTGTTTTGTTCATTGCTATGTGAAATACTTACCTGCAACAAGCATACAGATGTACCCAGATCTGTATTTTTAAAGTTGTTTTTACTTGCTTTTATCGAGAGATAATGGGCATCATCCTCCTTCCAACAAAGTCACTGGAACTGATTTAAGTGGGAGCAGGATGGGGCTCTCTTCCAGAGCTGTACAGATTTCTGATCATGGGTCTGAATTAATGACGAGATTGTGCACGTTGTCTTTGGGCAGAGTGCCTGTGCTGCAGCTCGTGCTTCAAATCAACAAGCTGTGTTCAAAAAGCTGGAAAGGGGAATCATGGATGATGTTTTTTTTTAGTCTCAGACCACTTTCAAAGCTGAACTCTCTCTTTTAATGCTGGTTTTTAGGGACTCATGTAAGTTTAATCCTCCGATGTGGTGACAGTCCAGCCAGGTTCAGCTTACTGAGTTTTCAGTCAGAGAACAACAATGGCCTCCCTAATTCCTCTTCCCACTCAACAAATTGAAGTGTGGCTTATTTTCCTGCTGTTGCAAGCACTTCTTTGTTTGTCTGGAAGCATGGAGATGATGCCATTTCTGCCTGCTTCATGTCTCATCCCATTATTACTCAGCTGGTAAGACCTGAACCAGCTTTTCTGGGGTAAAATATGAATCAGATGGAACAGGATTTGATTTTCAAAGGCCGTGGTAACTGCAGATCGATGATGGCATTATAATCACAGAAGGAGAGGCAGAGACCTGATACATTCAGCATGTCATTTTTGCAGCGTCGCTCCCATCACACAAATCCACAGAACTGCTGCTGGTTTTGTACATGGGTTCTCTCTCTGCCCCACAGACAGGGCTCACTGTTTCCAGCCATTTCAAATTCACACTGAGTTGTGGAAAGGAGGTGTGTACACCTTGCTGCTGGAGATGTTCTTCTCCAGAAGAGGGAAGATGACTGACAAGTTGGGAATGGAACCTACAAGCAGCACGCTGGGGTCAGATAGCCATGTTACAGACCTGGCCCAAAGTCCACTGGCATGGAAGGACGTATTGCCTGTCGATTTCAGATGGATGCCGGTCAGGTCTGCATCCTGGTGTTGCAGAGTGCTCACATGCTCATCTTAAAGTGCTGTTACCGTGCGCTTGGCTGGTGCCCTGCTTGCTGGTGGAGTCACTGTGTTTAAGGTTGTATCAGGAAATGGCCCCTCTTTGTGGAGATGTGTGTGCTTGGCCATAAGCACGTGCGCCTGGCTGAAATGTGAGAGGCGAAATAAAGCAGTGTTCCACTGTTGGCTTGGGGGCAGAAAGTATTACAAATCCATTTGCTCATCTCTGACTTCCAAGACAGGGAGGAGCTGTGTTTGTTAGTTCCCAGCACTGTTGCTGTAACTAAGGAAAACATTTATGTTTTAAAAATGCCATTTTACAGGCCGTTTACTCACAAAACCAACATGCTAGATTTAAAAAGCTGCCGTTTCATACGCACAGTTTGCAGCTCTGCCCGGAGGCACTTCGCTGTGACCTGCCCTGCGTTAGGGATCCATCGGGCACAAAGGGGTACTGCAGCAAAGCCACGCGGCCCCAGCACTGCGAGCGCTGCGATCGTTCTGCACTGACGGCTCTTGTCTGCCTAAAGGTGATGGTCAGTGGGACTCCAGGTGATTGGCACCGGTACCATAACTGGGCTCGTTTTGCCTGACTTGTTCCTGTGTTATGGGCTCTGAGTAACCAGCAGGATTTTAATGGGTCTACCTGCAGCGTTCTGTAAGTCAGAGGCAGCCTCTGACCCCGGGAGCATGTCGGTAGAGCTTGTTCCAATGTTTGCTTTGTAATATATTACAGTAACAAGCAAAAAGGAATGAAACTACGGAGTCTCATTAACGTTTTCACTTCAATCCACAAAAGGATTGCCGACCTCAGCTTAGTGCTGAGGCAGGAGTTTGCTGGTTCCAATCCTGCACCCGGCAGTTCCTCTGCTTCTCCACCGATACACTGCGATTAGAACATTTCCCCTTTGCAAAGAGGCATCCCGAAGTAGCAGACGTATAGCACGCTGCGAAACAGATTTTATGCCTGAGTATCAGAAATGGAGAGGATGACCCAAAAGCCATCCCCTGCCCTGGCTGCCATGTTTCAGGCTGTGTGCCACACTTGGATTTATTTAAGTGCTGTCTGCTGGAGCATAGGCTGCAGGGTGCACCTGGCACTATTTCCTTCCTTTCGTGGGTTTAAGGGAACTTATTTTAACATAATGTGAATGTAGTTTTTGTGATTTCTATGTACTAAGTTCGAAGTGGTACAATTTTATTTTTAGGGCTGATGATTTGATGCTACAATAACATGAAAATTGTGTGTATAGTTTTAAAGCGATTGGAGAGCAATGGCTTCAAGGGCCCTGACAGTAGTGGCCAGGTAGTATACAACCTCGTTCGGTGTGTGCCCCGTCCTCCCAAAATGTTTTTCCTGTGACTCAGACACGACACCTTCTGCACTGCACCAAGTGTTTCTCTTGGGCCATCCATGCCCTTTGACCTGCCTCCTGCAGGGGTTGGGAAGCTGGTTCCCCTCCAGTTCAGATTTCTCCTGGTCCTGAGACACTTGGATACACATCCATCCCCATGGTCTAACACCCCACGCAGAGCATTTGCAGGAGCTGGGGCTGTGTGTGGGCTTTCTGAGGGCTTGTCCAGCCAGCAGTATTTGTGTGAGACAGCATTTTATACAGTTGCCTGGTACCAGGCAGAGACAGTGGGTCTCAGCTCTGCTGCCTTACACTGCCCTGCATGCATGCAAACAAGAGTGAGGACACAGAGATTTGCCAGCAGGTTCCATTCCTGTGTTGGGAAGGTGGGAAGGACAACACTTGCTGCAGCGCTAAGAAGGAAAAGGTCTTTTTTGCTTTTAGAGACCTGAACGATGCACGCTTCGCTGCTTGGTGGGCGTTGTTGCAGAAGAAACCTTGTCACAGCCCAGCCAGTTGTACTGAAGGAGCTGGCCTCCTACCCACATTTCCCAGGTGGGTGCCTCCATGCACTGCCCCAAGGCACACTTGAGGACTGATGCAGACTGCACAGGCTGCAAACCAGGGCTGTCACTGAGCTCAGAGCTACTGAGGGGAAAATCTCCCTGCACGGGATCTGCGCAAACTTCTGCCTTGCTTCAATTTCTCCCTTCATCCCCAGCATCTTTGAGTAAATGGAAAGCACACTGGGTGGGTGGTTTAGCACACTGCAGTCCCTTCCATGGCTACAAAATGGGGGTGACAATGGAAGCAGCAGAAGGCGGACCCCAGCTGCGCTGTCCCCCTCTCCAGGGCTGCCCTATGGGAGCAGGAGGGGCAGTGCAGGACTGAGGCATGAGAGGGGCAGAGGGACCACCGTGGTCATAGCATGGATACCCTGCTGGGGAGTGAGTGTGCCACTGAGCTCGTGAAACCACTGTGCAGAGTCCAGTGCAGGCAGTGATGGGGGAGTGCAGAGCAGAGCAGGGCCTGGCCTACATTTATATCCCAGGGTTACAGGTTTCCGTAGCTTCTCATTCTTGAGTTACTCAGACCCCCTCCTAACCTGTGATATTTTGAATGTCGTGGAATGGTGAATATCACAAGAATAGTGCTAGAGCAATTTGCAAGGCAGACTACTGTGCTGATGGTAGCAGACCACGTTCCAGTGGCAGAAGCGGGCTCAGGATTTGGTGTCACAGGGACCAGGCCATCCCAGCAGCAAGCAATGAGCGGCACAGCAGCAGGGGTTTTGTCTACATGCGCTGAGCTGCCTGCTTGTGTTGTCCATCCGCTGCTCTGCCAAGATGAATGCAGATCCCATAAGCACATGGGTACAAGGCCTGTGTTGCCCCAGCTGCAGGTGATGGATTTCTCTCATTTTGAGCCATGCAAGCTGAAAAGCAAGCACGATTTGCAAATGAGTCTCTCATCCCTCCAAGCCCTGCAGCTCCTCCTACCCATTTTCCTGTTCTGCAGACTGGATTGAGAGAGTTGTACACTAATGAAGAATTTTATACTCACAGGGCGTACTGAGCATGATTAGTTTTGTACATACCAAAATATGATTTAACTTATTGCCCCCTTCCATGTTTTTTTTCTTAGGGAAAAGACAGAAACCCCCACACTCTCTCGATCCAAAATCCCTCTGTTTGTGCACAGTCTTCCAGGCAAACCTGCAACAGCCGCCAGCCTTTCCACGGGTCCCTTCTGCTGTCTGATTCTTCATACTTGTGGTTTTGTCACAGGCTTTCTGTGCATCGTCTCCTCTTTCCTCTGTGCTTCGTGATCTGCACAGGGAAGGGAAAGGCAATGCAGGCGCTCTTTTTCCCCCCCCTTCCCCTCTTTGTTGTGTGCTTCACCTCCCAAGGAACTCAGCATTTCTATCTTTTGGGAGTCGTGTGACTGAGGGTAGAATGAAAGGTGAGATGTGCCCTTTCCCACCTCCCTCCTCCATCAGACAGCTGCAGCTGCTCTGCAGTGCTCATGCTGGAGCCATCCCATTGCCATCCCATTGCACTCAGTCTGTATGGTTTGCTCTTTGTTTTGGTGGGTTTTTTCTCCTCAGTCGGGAGCTTAAAATTAAAATAAAAGGCAGCAGTTCAACTCGAGCCATGTAACACCTGAAGCTTTATCTATTCATTTAAAGCATCTTACAAAACAAACACAGAAAGTGTGAAAAGTTTTTTTTTTTTTTCCCTTTTCTTCCACAAGAAAAAAAAAATAAGATTGGATTCTAAAGAAATAGTCATCGGATTGTTTTTTGTCTAGATGGAGAATGAATGTTAGCAGATAAAATAAACCCTAAATCCGAGCCTCCGTGTGCGTGTCGTCCTTGCTGACCTCCATTCAGGGCGTGGAGCTGCATGCCGCAGTGGGCCTGGTGTGCTGCTGCAGCCATTGGTGTGCTGCTGCAGCCATTGGTGTGCTGCATCACACCCATTTCTCTTCCCACCAGCAGGGAGGGATGGTTGCGCCAGGCTGTTCTTCCCGCAGCCCCGTGGCAGGAGCTCAGAGCACTGAGGGCTGGCTGCATCCTGCCTTGGCACAGTGCTTTCCAGAGAGCCACACGTGCCACCCACTGCCCCCTCAGATATGTGCAGCCACGCTTCCTCTCAGCCACAAAATGGCGGCGGCGGCAGCACCACAGCCTCATCCCCTCCGTAGCACTGCACACCCCATCCCTTTGGCATAGGGCACAGCCACGGGGAGAGCACTCTCGTTCGCACACAGTCTTTCTACACCATTTTTACGGTGTCTCTTCCTCCCAGGAGCACCAGAAGGAAGGAGGGGCAGCAGGCTAAATGAGGGAGGGCACCTCAGTGTGCGAGAAGGGGAAGGTGGCAAAGCACTGAGAGAGGGGGAAAGGGAACATGGAAATTGGTTACTAAGGAGGAACCACTGAGAGGTTTGGGGTTATTTTGGTGGGTTGGTTGGTTGTTCTACGTGTTGCTGTTTGGTGATTGTAGCAGAAATGCTCAGTCACAGCCTAAAGCAGTGATGGAGCGCCTGGTGGAAGGCAGGGCCAACCCAGGGGAGCTCAGGTGCATGCAGTGTACTGAGTGAACAGAGGGGTGGAGTCAGGATGCACCCCTTCCCAGCCCTCATTTAAGGGCTGTCAGTGGAGGTATCCTTCTGGAGATCCCTGCCTACCTGAGGCCTTCCAAAGGTAAGCAGATTTTTCTCTTTTGTTTCTTCATCTGTGGCTGCTGCTCCCCTGTTTTGCATTAATTGATCTCTGAGCAGCACAGATTCTTTTTCCTTCTTAATGATTCACATGTGGGTCACATCATGCAATACAGGTTCTCAGTCAAAGAGCAGAAAGGGTGGAGGTTCCCTTACAATCAAATGTATGTCCAGCAACAAGCACGTGCCAATAGATTTTCTTGTGAAAGTGAGCAGGGCTTAGCAGGGCACCATACATATCATTCTCAGCACTCCATGGCAAGTATTGCTGTAAGTGGCAATATCAGCAGGGCTGTAAATAAATTACACACAGATGACTTAAAGTTCTGGACATTCTGCATCTGGAGGCACTCTGTGCTGACCTGGACACATGGGTTTGGGCTCTGTTGCAGGGGGAAGCTGAGACATGGTCACACGCTGACACAAAAACATCTATCACTGCCCTACCACTAAAGTAGCGTGAGCTTTACTGTAATCATTATTTCATAGGCTCCAGATTAAAGGGAGCAGTCAATGAAATAGTCATGAACGGAATGGTGTTTAATAGAGCATTGCCATGTATCTGTTAAAGCAGGTGGAGTTTGCAGGCAAGGAAGCTTTCCTAGCAAAGCCCTGCATAATGCAGTTGCACTGAGAAGCAAGAGGCTTGGAAAAGAAACATACACGTACCTACATACTCATATTTTTTAAGAACAACATATAAACCTAATATTAACAAAACTAGCAGTCTTCATTAATTTTAAGCAGTCCATGCCCTATCTGGAGTATATTCAGAGAAGAGGGCCCAGAGAAGGGCCACAAAGATGGTCCAAGGGCTGGAGCACCTCTCCTATGATGACAGGCTGAGGGAGCTGGGCTTGTTCAGCCTGCAAAAGAGAAGGCTGCAGGGAGACCTCATTGCAGCCTTCCAATATTTAAAGGGAGCTTATAAGTATAAAGGAAATCAACATTTTACATGGGTAGGTAGTGATAGGATAAGGGGGAATGGTTTGAAATTAAGAGGGGAGATTTAGATTAGATGTGAAGGGAAAGTTTTTTGCTGGGAGAGTGGTAAGGCACTGGAACAGGCTGCCCAGAGAGGCTGTGGTTGCTTTGTCCCTGGAGGTGATTAAGGCCAGGTGGGATTGGGTCCTGGGCAATGTGATTTAGTGCTTCATCTAGCAGCTGGCAGCCTGCCTGTGGCAGGGAGCTAGAATTTGATGATCCTTGAGGTCCCTTCCAACCCACGCCACCCTGTGATACTCAGGAGCTGTGGTGTGTGCTACAGTTTCTTAGGCATTAGAAATTCTATCCTGCACAGGATTTTACTAATTTCTTACTGGTTGTGCTGTTCTCAAAAGCTGTTTTTCATCTGCTAAGAGTGCTTCCATGCCTCTGTCCCATGGAAGGGTTGGCCTCCTCGTGCAGAGGGAGCAGTTGCCCCTGGTTCGGAATGGACACCCAACCAACAGCAAGGGGAGTTGTGTCACTGTGCTCCCGGAGCTGGGAGCGGGTGAGTGATTGCAGCACTCTGCAAATGTTTAACAACCTCTATGGCATTTACATAATTATTTTGCTCTCCTCGCTAATAATATCATTCTATCAGGCTGTAGTTATGGAATCCAGATGTTTGTGTTATAAATGAGTAGTAATGATAAATAACAAACATTTAATTTGCGCTGCTTTAATACATTCTAGTTCTTACTGGATGAAAGCTTTTTCCCTGTTTTCACTCAAACCAACTGTTACACTCAGTCGTGCCATGAATAGAAACAAAATTCCATGTGGCTTAACCTGGTTAGCTTGGGCTGGATACCTGATGCTGAAATGAATACGTGGTAATCAGTCATCAATTTTCTGGCGCAGGCGGTGACAACATGTATAAATCACACAGCCCTTGTGAGAGTGAGTGACTTCCCCACGGAGCCCTTTCCTCAGGATTGTGTTATTATTGCCAGACATTGTTTTCAGAACAAGAGCTCACAGCCAATTAATGACTGCTGAGACGTTCTGCATGCTGTAGCAGTCCCCACCAGTATGTGGTACTGCTGATCTCTTCTTTGTTTCCTGAATCTCAAATATTTTGATGCTACATAGGAGTTCAGAAGCTGTTGCCAATTAGCCACATCATCCTGTAGGCTGTTAACTTCCACCCGGCCAATGCACAACCAAACCTCTGTGCTGCTGGCAGTATTAAAACATGTCTGCTGCTTGGTGCTGAGCTCTGGAGCCATCAGGAAGGCTCTGCTGCAGGACCAGTGGCTTGGGGCCATTCCCGTTCAGGTGGGGAGATGCATGGGCTGTCATCTCTGCTCCCAAGCTCTGTTCAAGTGGGGAATACTGCAAATCCAAGAGAATGCGATCATCTGCTTGGACGGTTTCCCTCTGAAGCGACTAAAACCACTGACACTGGGTTACTTTGGGAGCGGGAGTAGAGGTGGTAGGTTTGAGGAGCAATCCCTCGATAGCAGCCTACCTAATACTGGTGTGGGATCCTTTCACCCAACCCTTTTGCATAGGCTTTCCTGCACTTTGTTCTGAGCCCTGCTGTGGGACGTATGAATGTTCTCCTCACTTGGAAGGTGTTTGAAAGGAAGAGTGGAATTTAGGAGGCAGGGGGTGAACAGCCTCTGGCTCCAAGCATTCCATTCTGGGAACTGCCCTTGGGAAGTGGCAGGCAACACAAGCAAGGGTTATTTCTGTATCTGTGGGGAAGTTATATACAGATTTTCTGAAACGTTGTTCTTCATTCTGTACTTCATCAATTCTCCACTGCTGTAAAAGCAGTGTGTTTCAGTTCATCCTTCATTTTAGGTGCATACGAGGACTATGCAAAGAGCTTTTGTTTGGACTTTGTCATTTCCTTTTACTTCCAAGTAATGCTTGTAGTTCTTCAAGAACGCAAGCTTTGAATTTTTATATGTACATATAAAGACATTCACATTGTGCATCTGCTGAGACAGTCAGCGTACAGAGAGGAACAGCCACAGTGATAACAGAAGCTCCCTGTTGCACACCCACCTGCAGGCTGCACCATCCCACCACACAACACACCTCCCTTTCTCAGCAATCGCTTGCTGGGCTTTTTCCCCTCTTGGCTCATCCTTGCTTCTGGGTGGGTGTGTTTGTCCCTCTCTCTGTAGTATTTAGCAGTTCTGCCTATGGCGTGTCTGATGCTTTCTGCATTTCCACATATTCATGTTTCTGTGACTGGAATGCAGCTGCAGTTTTCAAAAAGCTGGAGGGAGAAGACTGGAGAGGCCAAGCAGAAGAGGATGAAATGGGCCACTTGGTGTTCTGCAGACTGTGCCATCACTGGGATCCCAGGCCTCCCCTCTCTGTGTGCTGGCAGAGGGCACCGTCACTGGAACCCAGAGCCACGTGCTGCCATTTCCTGACCCTGATGTCAAACAGCATGGAGAACTGCGTGAAAACCAGTGCAAAAGGCACTGGGAGAACTCAGCCTTGAGCAGCTTCCTGAAGATGGATCTGCTGCATGTTAGCTTTGATAATTGTAGCAAGTTCATTAACCTTTCTTTCCCCCGGGCCCTTGTAGGGAAGTGTACACATTCCTCATGCTCTGAACCATACCCAGAAACTGGCTCCCTCCTTCAGGACAGCAAGGCCAGGTGAGTGTGAATTCTCCCTTGCTCCTGCCAAGAAAGCTTTGTCTTTCCTCACATTTTCCTTTCTCTTTGTGTGAGGGGGAGAGTGGCAGGAAATCAGCGCCCTCCAGTCACTGCTATAGAGGGGCACTGTTCTCACTTTAGTCCTTTGCTTTGTTTTCTCCTGTGCACTGCCTGAAGGTGATGCGATACAGGAGAGGCTTCAGCAGGGCTTTGGGATAGTGGGGAAGAGCAGGTGTCTGTAGCTGCTGTGCTCTAGGCACTCTGCAGCACCATCCACAAGTACTAATAAGGAGAAGCCTGTACCTACGGGTAATTGGAAACATGCTGGAGCAGGCTGATAGACAGACTGCCTGTAGAGATGGCTCTCTGTGATAAAAAGGATTGAAAGGTCATCTTGATTAATTGCCTGCCTCTCCTTGGCCTGGATTGTCCTGCTGCAGGCACAGCCACCTTGGCAGCTGTGTCATGGGCTTCCATTTGGACATGAGCAATGAGCACAAGCCTGGTTACTCTTCCTATTCTGATTCCCAAAGTGCTCCATGCTGTTATGTGGTGGTGTGTGACAATCAAGAATAGAGGGGAAACTTTCTTACAATGATGCAGCGGAAGAGGTGTCTTTCTCCTCTAAGAGCTCAGCTCTGCCTCTTTGCTCCATGCAGCTTCTGGCTTAAAAAAGGAAGAAAAAAGACCTGTGTTGTTTGGGTGTTCCATACATAATAAGCTCCGTGGGTTTTCACATATCTCATTATTTGAAATGTGGTGGTGTTTGCATCCTCGTTCATAAAGTATGCCCTCACTGTGCTGTAAAAACAGGGAACAAAATGAGATCCCGCCTCGGGAAGCTGTAACCTAAATCAGAAGAGAGGAGAATTAGTTTTACAGCTCACCCTTGGGCTATGGCATAATCAGTTATCTTTGCATTAGCAGGAAGGTGAGATTAGGAGCTCCTCACTGATAGCAGCGTGAGGATCTGCAAACTTGTCTCATTAAGAATAAAGGAAGGCTGGCATGACTGAGATTTACATTTAGTTCCCCAAAACTCTTACTAACCTCAGAAGATTTTCCTTAAGTATTTTTTTTAAATGGCTATAAAAATACAAAATTCCTCCATGAGGATATTGTGACCCTGCTCCAATTCCCCATTTACCTGCCATGCTTTCCCCATCTGCAGAGCAGGGAGGGAGTTGCAGCTTCAGGGGATTGATGATGTGATGATACCAGTGGGGAAGACTGAAGCCTCAAACTCCATTAGGGTGTGTGAATCACAAGTTTCTCCTCACAACGAGTCATTTTTTCCCAGTACAATGGCCTTTGATTTTATTTTATTTTATTTTGAATTTCCTCCTTTTGTCAGATTTGGTATTATCTCCGGATGGTTTGTTCTTTCTCCACCACCACCCCTGATTTTTTTTTTCTTGTGTTAAGGTGCATGCCATGAATGTGCTATGAGAGCATGCACAGTGTTGGGGCACAGTGAGAGTGCAGGAAGATCTGGGGGAGAACAGCCAAGGTTTCTGCTGGAAATTCACTGGAGAGCCTTACTTAGAGCACCAGAAGCCATTGCTGGCAGATCCCTGGCTCCAAGGCTTCTGTCTGTGGGGACATGTGCTGTTTGTTGTAATGGTGTTGCTGAGGGCTTTCATAGTTTTGAAGGAGTCTCTCAAACTGGGGTGTATTTTGAGGGGCGGGACATTGCCCAGGTTTTGAGTTGCAAATGAAGAAATAGTAGTGACAGCCCTTTAGGTGAGGGCTCACCATGCCTGTATGGACCACTCCTGCCATCCTCTACTGGCAGCCAAAACCATTCCACCTCCTCACCTCTCCCCGTGGAGGTTCCTCATCAATACAGGATGAAGTGCTCCTGTGCTTGGGTGCCTTTTGTGACTCAACAGTGTATCCCAGACCTGTACCACTTGCTTCACACGTGGCTGAAGACTATCCAAAGTAATGGATAATTCAAGACTTCTACTTCAGAGCTCAGAGGAGGCAGTGATACTTGCTGGATGTTGCCAGACGAAAACACAGAGGCTCGTGTCCAGTCATAGCATGGCCTGGGCAGTCCTCATGTTTTGCCCAAATGAGACACTGCAAGTATATTTAAAAAGTAAGAGAGCTGGGAAATTACTCATGCTTCCTTGTTTTGGAGTGCGCCTGCTGAGAAGAAAAGCAACCTGCTCCATTGGTAGGTCACAAGAGTAAGCAGGGATCTTCCTGCAGCAGTGCTACAGAGGAGCTGCCTGGCTGCTGCCCTGCTGCTGGGTTGTGTGTCTTATGAGGGCACTGAGAGCGCTGTGCTTTGAAGCACAACTTGGATTCTTGGTGGAAATCTCCAGCAAATCTCCTTGTGATCTTGTGGAAGACTATGCCTTGGCCTCCTGCCATAGAGGGGACAAGAAGGAGGAGTGAGAAGAAAAGCAAAGGCTCTTGGTTTGTGATGAGTACTTCTTGGGTTTCAGCTTGGAAGGATCTCTGTACAGAGAAGTCTTCCCAGCCTGACATCTCACACCTAACACATAACATTCATCATGTGAACGTTATGTCAGGTCCTACGGATGAGGTTTAAGAAGCCCTGAGTGGCTCTTCTCTCTCATTCACTTGGTTTGGAGATCTGCTTTCCTAAATGGCCTGAGACAAATGCTTGTGTTCCGTAGAAACTAAGGTCCAGGTCCGGGACCCATTTAAGTTGGCAGGGATTATTTACTTTCATCCAGCACTGCCTCTCTGTTCTTCCTGGAGGGAACAGAGCACTGTACCTCTGTTCCACATGCTTAACTGCAAGTTAAGTCCCCCGTGGGTTCACTTTGCAAACCTCAGAGCCTGTGAACGTGCCTGCAGCGTGGGATACAGACAAAGGGAGGGAAAGCAGGCTTTGTGCGTGCTGCAGCCGGACACACACCCCATTTATAGGAGGCAGACATGCATGCGTGCCCTGTACTAACAGCACACACTCAGGCTGCTCCTACAGAGTGATGTATCTCAGTGCCTGCAGAGTGAAAGCGACAATTCACAGCCCCTGAAGCCTGTTCCCATGGCCCAGCTTGGGCTGGGTGTCAGCTGCTGGCATCTTTGCTGCAGGAGCTCATTTAGAGCACAAATCATCCTTCCACTTGCTGCCTGATGAGCTGTGGAGTTCTGCTTCAGCTGAGTGGTGTGAAATTATTACCTTGGAGCTTCTGATCAGGCCGAGCTCTGGTTTTCATTACAGCCTCTTGGATAACAGCGGAAATGGGCGCATCTTCTGGACCTGGACTCAGAAAGCGCTGGCAGCCAATGCCTGTTGGTGCAGCACTCCTCTCCCTGCAGGTAAGTGACAGGGAGCTCAGGCACGAATTGTTTCTCTGTTGGCCTTAAATCAATAGCAGCACCGTGGCTCTTATGTTACTTTGCTTTTTAACAGTCCAAGTAAATACCGATCCGGCACAGTCATGCAACTCTGTCATAATGGTGAAGTTTGAAGTTTGCTGGCAGTCTTGTGCTTGATTGTCTCATTTGCTCCTCTCAATTAACTCCCAGTTCAATGGTAATTAGCTTTGGATCTTTCTCGCTGCATTTCCTGGCAGGGTGTTGATGCGGTTCTGGGATGTGATTATACTTTGCTGTGGTATATTCAAGTGTGTTTTAATAATAGGTGGGAATTGCTCCATAAATACTACTAATGTGAATATATCACACAGCCCCAGAGTCATATGTTGGGAATTTTTGTGGAGTGCTCATTTACTGCTTTAATGGAGCTAATAGTAGTTAATGCAGTAACTCAGCTCAGGCATCAAGAAGTTGTTTGTATTCTCACTAACATCTGCGGGCTTGCTGCATTTAAATGCTAACTTCTCCTTTAAATGCTCCCTTCTATATTGCATCTCATTTTAGGTAACTTTCAGCAGCTGCAGAAGAGAACAGCTTAGTTCCATCCCACCACCTCCTTCCTGCCCTTTCATTGCAAATACACATATTTTAGTTCCTGTGCTCTGATGTTTGTGTTGGATGTAGTGATGCTGCAACCTTAGAATCAGCCTATCCAGTAACCTTCTGCAGCTAGAGAGCCTCTAGTTTTTGTTCTTATTGTGTTCAGAGCTTCTTTTCCTTGGCTGCATCCATGCCAAGTATATGATGTCACTGTTACACAAATGATTATGGTATTCTGCGCGTTGGACTTTATATTCTTCTATACAAATGCTTAGGAGTCCTGAGGTGATCAGGAGTTAATTGCATTGTGTTAAAGGCCACTTTCTAATATAACCTTGGGCTCCGGTTTGTGCCCCATTTCACCACGAAGTTGAATGACACTGTGAGGAACTAGTCTTTAAAAGAATGGCCTTCTTGCATTCCCAAGAAGCTCTTTTATGGTTAGGGAACTCCATTCCAAGCACAGGAGAAGAATGGAAGTTGGTGGCTTGTATGGTTTGTGTGGGCAACAAATTCAGTATTGTAATCAATTCAAACAGCTGATAATGTTCTCTCAAGCTGTGGCTCCAGGAGACTGCTTGGTTGACAGCAGACGTGCTCTGTGTGCAACTATCTCACCAAAATGCTGTTGCTGTGATTGGTGCCTTGTGGCAGCTGTCAGAACTGGGGTTGACAACTGACTGCTTTTGTGTCAGCTGTTTCTCCAGACATGACTTTAAAGCACTTTTTTAGATTGCTGTATAGGTTTGAACTGGGTTTGTGTGCACAGATCTTAGCTACCATTCAGAAAAAAGCCTCTGGTGTAATAAATCTATAAATACTCACTGGGCCATACAGCCAAACACAATGCAGTCGGTGCAACTGAATACGTTATTCAGCGCTATGCGTTATTAATAGCCTTGTAACTCACCAGTGACAGCAAGTTGGAGCCAAAATGAGTGAAAAGGGACGTAAATAGTTGAAATAAATAATGTATCTGCTTTCAGGCCATGAGTCCATCGCTTGAAAAATACCTTTTTTCTTTGCCATTTAGCACTGCTTCTTTTCCTTGGTTTGGTTTTGGTTTGCCTCCTGCCATGAGGTGCTTAGAGAAGGTTGTGCATTGTTTTCTAATCACAGGATGAATTAGTTCTTTCCCTTCCCTTCTCCTTCTACTTTGGATTTCTATTACAAGAGTGGCCTAGCTACTGATTTCAGTAAGACTTTAATTATTTACCTGTGACACACGGACTGAGTGTGTCTCGGTGTCTCGTGTCTCTGAACTCTTGCTGGAGGAAACATAGAAAAGTCGTTTGTGAAACCTGCGCCCTTCTCTGGGTACCCAGGGAGGCTGTGGATGCCCCATCCCTGGAGGCATTCAAGGCCAGGCTGGATGTGACTTAGATGTCTTCTGGGTGGTTGCAAGGCGAGGCCCTTACAACAAGGCCTTTCTAATGTCTCATTCCTCATCACCTGAAATATTTCAGCTGTGCTGTGGACCTTTAGAGATCAACTCCCAGATGTTAAAACATTCACTTCATGCTTGATGAGCTTCAGATCACTTTCCTGCTTTTTTGAATGCAGTTCTTCCTTTGATCAGCAACACGAAGCGATGGGGGACATTTATTATTTGACAGACCTGGGCTGGCAATAGGCTTCTTCAGCAGTAGCTGTCTGGCAGGGGAAGGCAACAGAGGCAAGAACAGCAGAGGAGAAGGATGGTATTTTGTTTCATTTTGTTTCCCAATGGGTTTGTTCAAAGAAATAAGCAGAAAGGTACTGGGGAAAACAGGCAAAAAGATTTGCTTCCAAGTGTAGAAACAGCGTGTCTTTAGCTCTGGTGTGCCACTCAGTGAGCAAGTCCTTTTTGATGGAGCTCAATCACAGCGTACTTCTGGATTCTTTACCAAGAAAACGGGAATGGGGAGAGGCATTCACAATACACTGCACTTCTGGTGGTTCTATGGGTGGTTAATAAATTGTGTGCGTGTGTGTATTTGTTGGGCTTTGCTTGTTTGTTCAAAGAAAATAAATACCACCAGCCAATGACAGATCCAGAAGTAACTCTGTTTGTCTGTTCCTTTTCCTGGAAGCAGTTTGACCTTTTGAGGTACCTTTGAACTTCGCTGGAAAGCCCTCAGAACACCGTGGCAGAAAGTCTAGCAAACGTATCTGTATTTCACAGAGATGGTATTAATTGTGTGCCTTAACATGCACACAAGTTGGTGTAGCTGCAGGGCTCTTCCTGTTTGTGGTATCAGTGGGGTAGAGCCTGTCAAGCTCCGCTCTTCTGACGCTGGATTTTTTGGGTTTACTTTTTGTTGTTGGTGGGTTTTGTTGTTTCTTTTTTAGCTAAATGCCTCAGCAGGGCCACATGGGACAAATATTTCCCGGTTTAAAAATTGCTCTGAATTGCTGGGAAGGGGTCAGGAGGCGCTCCTGCTTCTTTTCAGCAGTGCAATTGCTCCATCTACAGGTCCGAAATCTGCAAGTGAGGTCATTACTGGGCCTGGTCAGATTGCACAGCTCCTCCACCAACACTACTCACACCCCCATTGCTCCGACCCAACTCATGTTCAGCACCTGATGCTCTTCTGATGTTTTTTTCCCAAAGGCAAACCTCAGCCACCGGAACATAGGAAGAGTCTGAAGAGCAGACAGCAAAGAGCAGCAGACCCATGGTGTTAGTTCTCCATAGGCTGTGGAAGAGAAGGCAGGTGTTCCAAAATAGTGCACCCAGGGGACCATTGTCTGATGTCTGAAAGGAAACAGAGTGGAAGCTCCCAAGAGTTGGTGATATCCTGAGACCAGAAATTACTCCTGAGAGAGTTTTATAGAACGTAAAGAACTTGTCAGACAAGCGTGGCTTTGAGAAATCACAGGTTTGGGTTTAATAGCTGTATGGAATGCGTATGTAAAGCCTTCACAAATTTACCTGATTGCTCCAAAAATAAAAGAATTAAAAACCATCTAACAAAATTTAAGCACTAATAATTAGTGGGAATCCCTATTGAAGAGGTGTTTGAGGATATTTCCTTTTCCTGCAAGGTTCTGCAGTGCTTTTGAATAAATGAAAAATAACTGCAGAACCTTGCAATGACGTCAGCCAGCTCTCTGAGGGCCCTAGGATGAATTCTGTCAGGCTCATGCACTTATATGCATCCAGGTGGAGGAGCAAACCCCCCTCAGGTGCGGGGATAGCAGCAGGGGATCATTACTGCAGTCACACTGAGGGATGCCTCAGCTGAGCAGCACACGTCCTGACAGCCTTATGTTGTATTTTCCTGTACTTACAGGCATGCTTTGATTTGGGCAGGAGGGTGAAGAGGGGAGACACTACTCCAGAGCCAGGAACGTTGGATTTGGGCTAATATAAATTCAAAAATACAGTAGGAATTTATACAGAAAGATTCAAAACTGCTTCCCCCAAACCAGCTCCCTCTTTGGCATGGAGAGCAGTCTGACTCTGATGTAAAACCATGTGTCTGTACAGTCACATCCATGAAGATGGACTGTCAAAATTAAAATGGGGTGGTGGTTAGGGATGCATATGGCATTCATTTATTCTTTCTGGCTGCTTCCTTCTCTCCTCTCCATCATCTCCTTGGATTTGTTCTCTTTTTCTGAACCTGAGCAAGTTCAGACAACTAACTGCTGGAAACCAAGTACATACATTCCTACTGCGTTCAATGACACTTTCTGTGTAGAACTGTCTACTCTTTAGTGCTGAGAAATAAAGAGACTGGTTTGGAGCCTTTGCTCTGCTTCCCAGAGGAGTTCTTAAGAGCGGACAATGAATTCAGGGCCCCAGGCCCAGCTTTGTAGCTGTAAGCACCGTGATTTGAGAAACACCAACTTCAACTTTCCCGGTGCAGAATCCTTTGAGAAGTATTGCAACACTAAGTTTAAAAAAGCCACAAGAAAACTCCATTAAAACATCAGTTATCAGAACCAAAATAACCATCAGGAGAGGCGCAGGTAAAGAACAGAAAGGCTTTATTATACGAGACATCATCTTATTGTTGTCACCAGACTGGAGAAATGGCTGTGATCGCAGTTCAGGTAAGATTTGTATTTGGGGTCATTAGGTATCAGCGCCACAGAGTTGTGGCATATTCTTGAACAGATTTTGATCTCTAAAACCATGACTGGATTGTTACTGCTTTACTTTTGTACATCCTCCTTTCACTTCCTTGTTTGACAACAAATCCTCCAACAACTCAATGGAAGATGTATCATCTCCACGGCAATTCTCTGTTATTATTTGCTTCCTAATCAGGCAAAAAAAAATCTTCCTTTCAAAATAACATTTTTTAAGCATCAACTTTTCATCAACAGGACAAACGTGGTACAGTGAGAGACTGGGAACAGCAGCACTGCCTTGCCCCAGAAGTGCCCTTTCCAGACTGAGGATCCAAAATAACACTGTAACCACACTCAGCCCAATTTTCTATTTTTCCTATCATTTTTCTTATCTTCTCCAGGAACAGCCACGCTCAGAAGCAGCTCTTTCTCAGTAATCAATCATCTCAGCATAAGATGCTTCTTACCAGCAAGCACATGCACAGATCCACAACACGTGAGTATTCTCCTCTCAGTGTCAGTCTCATGTGCAAACAGTGGCTTCCCACAGAACCCATCGTACTTCACATTCTGAATGCCTGCTGCCATGAGGATTGTATGGTGCGCCTGAGAATAGGCACAGGACTCTCAGGAGTACTGCAAAAGGTAGGAGATCTCACCATACTTGTGCTTCTGGTTCCTCTCCCTTCCAACTGATTTCTATGTTTTTTAGTAAGATCTGAACAGAAAAGCATGGTCTGCATTAAAAAGAAGGAAAAAATAACCAACGTTCTCCATAGCTTGGTCAGTCTTACAGTTTACAAGAAGAAAACAAATAGTGTGTGCGTGTTCAAGTGCATACATTAACTATTGCAATGGAGGAGCATAATTAAAAAAATAATTCTGTAACTTACACTGAATTTAAAAAAATACTTTCTTCCTATCCAGCTCCAAGGAAGGTGTGGTAAATATTGGGTTGAATTTCAGCAAGTTACCCTATTCTCCATCTTCTGGCTTCAAATAACATTTGAAAAAAGCAAAGTCAGCTGTGGTTTTTTGATAGGAGGAGGTCCTATTTCACAGCAAACTGTAGCTTTCTTGTTCTGATCACTGGGACACTCTTCCTGCATCCCATCCACCCTAAGCACATCTCCTCTGCTGCCCCAGAGCAGCCCTGAATAAAACTGGTGCACAGCTGCTGTCCTCCATTGTGTGCCATTCCGTGGGCTCCAAAAGGGGCAGAAGGGGGGTGCAACTAACACAGAAAGGGGAACAGTACCAGTGCTACCTTATCTGATTAAAAATGGCCAATATAATATCTAATAACTAACTTCAATTTGTTGGCAGGCACGTTATTGGTCTTTATACTAGAAAAAAAATCTTTCTAAGGTAAGTCTGCTTAGCCTCACCTGGAACAGTTTGACAGCAAGCATAAAGCACTTGTAAGCTACAAACCATCAGGGAGACCATTTGAATTGAAAATCCCACAAAGGGGGAAATACCTAAGCTGAAAACTTGTGCTAAGTTCATGGTTTGATATCCAGCCCCTCACATCTTTCCCTATGCAGAGGGGGGACTGGCCTTTCCTCTGCCTTTCTGGAGTTACCCATTCTGGCACCAGAATGGTGGTGCTGATTCATTTACTCACTTTGTCACCAGTGCCAGCACTGCGAATTTAAGTGTCCCTGTTTCTTTTTACCATATTCTCTAAGAGTTTGGGTTAGAGATTTGGGCACTGCCCTGCAGAACAGTTTGAATTCTACAATTGATGCCTTTCAGACTCCCCCAGGACATTTACGTGATGTATAAAACAGTACTTCTAGACAAATATCTAAGTCAGGATTCTCTTTAGGGGGAAGTTCCTACAGCATAGAACACCTGTATAAAACCACAGGAGGCAGAAACAATCCCAGCCTGGATCTCTAAAGAAGCAGTGCGTTCAGAGCTACCTTTCACTTCAGCACAGAAATAGCAGTTGGGTTCCTGTATTTCAACTCTTCCCAGTCTGTGTGTTCCAGGGAGCAGACAATAATCCTACGGAATGAGGGAAGGAGGGTTTGAGGTTTTTTTAAGTTCATATAACTCCTACAGCATCTTTAAAAAAAAAAAAAAAAAAAAAAAAAAACCACATGGATATGAACCATAAAACAAACAAAAAAACCCAACCAGCTCAGGGTAATGCAGCCTTGGAGCAAAATGCCTTCTTGTCAGTGTGTTAAACAAATGCAACTCAAATACTCCAAAATTCCAAAATCAATTTTGGAGTAATGCGTGAGAAAACAGGATGATGAAAAGACTGAATGTGAACTAAAGCTTAAGATCTAGGAACTCCAACGTTTTTTATTCGTGTGACAACATCTGTGTTTGAAGAAAAATAAAGTTAATGAAATGTACATGATGAAAAGCTTCCAAGCTTCCACAGATTCTTCTACAAACAAACAAAAACACATTCATGAATCAGTGAACCACAGCAATGATAAGGCTCTACCGGCTTGCAGATGGACTTGAGCTTTGAACAAAGGAGGCAGGAGGGCACTTTTATCTCCAGTCAGACGGGCTGCGAGGAACGGAACAGTCAGATCCGATGTTCTGCTCCCTCTGTAGGCATTTGTATTTGGGATGGGCATTGACACAGATTGTGGTAGATTTACATGAAGTCAAACCCTCAGAAGTTGGGCGATAAATGAAGACAGGAAACGGAGATGAAGTAATGCTGGACTTGATTTTAAAAAAAATAATAATAATAAATCAAGGGCATACTGAGTCAATCCAAGGAGAATTGCTGACTGAAAGCTTGCTGATGAAACAGCATCCCAATTGAAAGCACAAATTTGGAGCCTTTTAAAATCACCTGGAAAAATTAACTCCAGCAGTTGGGCTTAGGACTTGGGTTCTAACCAACAGCACACTGGGCTGCATTTTCCAGGTTCTCAAGTAAGACCTGAGGCTAACACGGGATCTTCATCAGTGGTGGAGGCAGCAACAGCTGAAGGAGCAGGATGGGCTTTTCCAGTGGATTCTGAAGTTTTGTTTCCAAAATGCTGAATTCCATCACGGGCTCTTTCATCTCCACCACAGGTGCAAAAGAACGGTAATGCTAATTCCAGCAATCCAGATCTTATTTCATATGCAGAAATTAACCCAAAGGCAAGTAATAAAAATGCATACATCATCCCATTCAATTATTCAGCAGTTTTGCAGACATACCGGAAAAAAAAACCACAAACCTAGCTTTCAATATAAAAATTGTCTATGAAACAGTCTAACTTGAATTTTTCTCCATGGATCATAATTCCACATGTGCTGCTGCATCTGTAGAAGAGGAGAGAAGAATAAGTACTCCATTTCCAGCTTCCTCAGTCTGCAGATCAGTTTGAAACTTGACATTTAAATCCTAGACTCTCGTTATTTGCAAGATTACCAGTGAGTGAAGAACATTCCTACTCACTGTGTATAGCAGCACTTTATACGGGCAAAGGTAAGGCCAGGTTCATGGCACTGCATGAACAGTGAGGATCTTTAATGGAACTGAAAAAAGGGTGAAGCATATTTCTCTGTTCTCTAGGTCTCAGCATCAAGCTAAGTTGCACCTGCCTCACTTAGCAAGGTGCTTCTGTCCCAATGAAAAAAACCCTTCCACAATGCAGGCTTACAGCAAATGAGTGTGAGACTTTATCCCAGTCCAAACAGGTAGGAGGAAAGTCAGAAAATTAGGAAAACAACCAGAAATATTACCTTGTGTGTGTTGTCCTGACATCTGAGCTGGTGATCCTGTTTCTTTTTCTTTCTGGAAAAGATTATGGAGCTGTTTGATTTCTTGATCATAGTCCTGCCACTCTGGAACGATACGCATTGCTGCTTGCAGCTTGGGCTCTTTGGTCATTGGGTTATTACACTGCAAAGAAAACATACAAACTGTTTGAACACTTTATGTATAAATAAGCTTTACTTACTGAATGGAGGGATGCTTCCCCCTAGTGGAACTGACAGATTGTTGATGAACACTTAATACATGCCAGTATTTTAGCTAGGCTAGAGCATAAAGTCTCTTCTCTAACTCATAATGCTCTAGGTAAGACACATATATAGAAGAAAAAAGGAAAACAAAATGAAGTATTGAATACATCAAAGAAAGAACAGAGGGTAAGGCACCTACAACTGGGATGGGGAAGCTCCTCTGAGTAGGCCATGGCCTCTTACTGAGACATAGGAATGAAGGAGCCATTCTATACTTACCAGATCAATGGTTTTTGCTCTCTTCTTTGAGGAATCATCACACCACGTTTCACACCAAAGCCACTCCTGTGGCAGCGATTTGATTGGCACCTGGTGGATCATGTTGTTGGGCAAATCCTGCAGTGAAGAATGAGACTGAGCAGCAGTTTCCATGGTGCAGGGCAGGTGGTGAACAGCTGTCCCACTGCACAGCACTGAGAAGTTTTGTAACTTCTGAAAATAGAGGGTTTTTTCCCCAGAGCAAATGAATGGCCATCTATCAACTTTCACTTGAAACAAAGTCCTTTGGAATACAAATAAAAGATTGAATAATACAACTGTTAATCTTACCTGTACTGGATCAGTTTTGGAAGACTGTTCTCAAGTGAATAAAAGCACTGTGTTACTTTTCCACATATGACAGCACAAACCTTATTTCCACATATCCAAGTCAGTACACAGCAAAGCACTTGGGGCCAGACAGCTCAAGAAGCAAGTATTCAGCTGTGTGATGTATTTGCCTTGGAGTATACCAGAGAAACGGACAGTCTGAAGGCACGTAAGAGGAAGGTGTTGTTCCACCCACCATCTGCATTCCATTCTGTGCTTATCTATCTCATTTGAAGGCAGGGAGTTACTGGGACTGCCACTGGCATCAGGCAGTGACAGAAGTTTGTCCAGGAAAGGAACGATCCTAACCTGCCATCAGGTCACAGTAAACACATAAGTACATACAATAAATACAGACCTGATCCAGGTTAGACAGACTGTTAGGATCCTGACTGAGACCCTGGTATTGTCCTCGGAGGCGGTCTCCAGCTGCTATCTTTCTGAACTTCTTCAGATCCACAACATACAGAGCACTGCATGGAGATAACACAATTAGCAGTGACATTTGACTGATGGGTGAATTACCAAAGCCTCAGACTCTGAGATTCAATACATCAAAACGATTTGATATACTGCCACTGAGAATTATCTAACACAAGGCAGGAAAGCAGTTCTAATTAAAGTCATGGAGCACACATAAAAATTACTCGACGAATCTATCTCAGCTTTGCTGTCAGGCAGTCACTTCTTCCAACATTTGTTATTATCAAATGAAGATGCCTGTTTAGTTAACGCTTCAGTTCTTCATCTGGAAAAGCTGAATCACACTGAAATTAACTTCAGTGCCCCTAGAGCTTGCAATTGGACCAGAGGCAATGGAACCTTAAAGCAATAGGGAGCAAAAAGTGGTTCAAAGCAGTGTTGTGTACCTCAGCTAGCTCTCTGCTAACTGATTACCAACAAAAGTCTTCCACTTCCATTTTGAAAAGACAAAACCAAACAATTCTTCAGTACCTGATGTGGTATTTTCTTCCAGCTAAGTGACTGGCCCAGTATCCTGACTTCCAGAACCTGTAGCCATCCATCTCTCTTCTACTGTCACAGAATGGAGTATATCCATAAGGAGCACCATCTAGATTGAAATCTCTCAATTCCTTTAGATCTGTGCGCACAATCTGAAGCAGAAGGATATTTTATCTGTCAAAGCCTGTCAAGGGCTATTTTGATAAGCTAGTTAGGATTTAGTTCAAACTGAGCAGCTAATGAGAGAATTACCTTTTACTCTGACATCTGCATTACCACAGATAGTACAAAAACAAGACACCAGAGGTGTTCCCTCTCCCATTAGAGTTGGATCAACTGAACTGGAGCTTCAAGTACTCTGACAAGGGTTTGTTTGGCAACTGAGGTGCCACATTATTGCTTAGAAAGCAGCTGTAATTCTCACTGTAAGTGAATTTTCCTATGATCCTTTATTTCCTTTCCTCTTTAAAGTCTGAAAACCCTTCATGGATGAATGTTTTTTAATGTCCCTCTGACGCAGATGCTGCAGCTGTAGTACTACTCTAAAAATTCTGGTTGAAACAAACTGTATTAATGTATATTTTTTAAACAGAGAAAAAAACCACAATACACTAAGAACAGCATAGCTTGGAATTTATCCTAGGTGATACTTATGCTGAAGTTACAGTGGTTCTTAACTGACGTGGGATCATACTGTCTATATGTCAGAATGCCTACGGAATTTTATATTTATGTATTGATAATCTGTACTTTGCAATTTCATATACGTTTGAAGGAGTGTTTTTGGCAGTTCTCACTGCACACGCATCGCCAGTGTTCAAAGTGTTTGGGCAGTAAGCACAGACAAAGCCACACTGCTTGCTTTGCAGCACGGCACGGCTTTGTGCATGAGGGAACTGCCTTCTGGCTCCTCTGAAAGCCATTCAGATCTGACCAAGCTAAAATCCAGCAGGAGTGGGAGGAGGAGAGTGCCTGGGGACTGAGGAAAACACTGTGTGTGGTAAGTCATCTGCAGGCTTGGGGAACAGGGCTGGAACTGCACAGTGTCAGGACGAGATGGAATCTGTTTGGCAAACTAGCTGGAATCACAGCAGCAAGTGAGTGAGGAGCCAGCCAAAAGTAAGAGACAGGCCAACAAAACCAAGCTTTGTGGGGACATGCTGGAGAACAAGCACTCGCTGAAGCATGCTAGAATTACAGAATCAGCATTCAGTCATGCCTGCAAAGTGCTCAGATTTGCAACTTCTGTGATACAGAAGTTGTATTCTAGAACATATTATTCCTATAGGGGAAAAAGGGAAAAGATCGAGTAACTCCACCATGCGTTACCTGATCAGCATCCACAAATAAGATTTTATCAACAGCTAATGGGAAGAGCACATCTAGAAAGAGGATCTTGTAACCCCAGATGATTCGCTGTTTCTCCGTTTGCTGGTGAAGCCAACGTGGCCATTTGTACTGGACAAGCTCATACTGGAAGTTATACTTCTTTGCCATGTATGGGATGAACTCCTGCAGAGGGAGGAGGGAAAAAACAGAGCTTATCTCAGTTCTTTGCTCCTCTGCTGGAAAAAGAAAAGCACACAAGAGATAGACTCCCATCCCATAATAAAACATTAGGAAAGAACTGGGAGGAATGCTTAACTAGAAGAACGTGGCCCACTGTCGAATCAGGCAATGTTCTCATCTGTGAGGCTTCCTCTGACACCAGGACAGCACAGATGTTGCTGAGACATACTGGCAGAACACAGCTGCTTGCAAGGAAGGGGGAACCACACTGCTGCACCTCCCAGGAGCAGCCACAGCACAGCCCACAGCTCTTGCAGCAACACAGGCACTGCTAGTTACTTCCCCTGGAGCTCACAAGCAGGTAAGTTGCTGTAACGCTGCTACCTAGTATCAAGTGTTGAAATTTGCTAATTCTTGAAATAGTGTTGTCATTCATTTACCTCTGTATCCTGTGTTGAATCCTTCATGAGGAATCACAGATAATTGATAAATATTTCCAGGTGTACTCATTCAGAGCCCGAGGCACTCTAGCATGCACAGCTTATGTACTCTCATCCAACTGAACGTGTGCTTTTAACACCTCTTCTTAGGGAGCTCTCTCCAATACCTAGTTATAGCCCTCGCTTCCCTGCTGAGTATTTTCCTATGCTCTTTCACCCCGCATGTATCAGACAAGCCTACAGCCCCGATTTTCATCTTGAACTCTGCGCCTTGATCACACAAATCACAAAAAAAAACCAAGTTGAAACCCAAGTATCATTTTCCAATTACACGCTGTTCTCTTAAATATTTATCTTTGGCCCAAGTCCACTCTCAGCCTGACTTCCTTCTAAAAGACAGTTTGTTTCTTTGTGAAAACAGAAGGTAGACAGACAGGTAACTGCACATATGGCTACATAATGCTATGATGCACAACTTGAAAGATTTTTCTTATTTACTTTTCCCACCACAGAACACATTTCTAATCAGTAACAAACCTTGAATGTAGGTGACAAGTAGTTCTTCAGAAACCAAAACTTTAAGGGAGTCTTAGTGTGTTTCAGCACGGACAACATCATTATGCTATCAAGAGAAAAAGAGAAAACATTTGGAGGAATAGCTACCATGTGCTGGAGGTCAGCTGCACACAGATCACTAATTGCTATTTCACATTATTAGACCAAATATGGTACGTCAGGTTACTGAGCTGGCTTTCTGAATCTGCTGACAACACAAGTTCAGATTCTCTTCCAGAGCAACTACGACTTATGCATTCTTAACAAAACATTCCTATCCAAATTTTGTGTAGTGAGAAATTCCTAAGATGGGCTGAATTTGCTAGATAGGATATTGCTGTTCTGAATCTGAATACTATACAGACAAGTTCCTGTTGTCAAGGACCTCTACACTGCTATGGTTGTGGTTTGGGTTTTTTGACTGGCAGGTTTTCGTTTGGGTTTTGGTTTGGTTTGGTTTTAAATATTCGTGCAAATCGTAATCTTTTCACTCGTAAACAGCAGAGCACATTCACCATTTGAAACCCCAGAGGATAAATTCTGAACTGACCGTAGGAATCTTTCATACAAATGTCCCGAAGCCACAGAGAATATATTTAATACATCATCTTTATCCTGTTTCACATCTTCATTCTTTTGTCCTCCTGTGAATCCCCTGAAAGGACAAATGTATTGATGAAAGACAAGGTAGCAAGGCCTAGAAAGACTATAAATTACTACAGTGCTGTTTACTATCGTCTGTGCATCACAGTCCACAAGATAGAGCAGTGCAGACACAAAGACGGAAACCTACTAGCTTGCAATTGGAAGATGCCTGGCTGAGATGCAGCTCCTGGAAACACGCAATGCTTTCAGACTTCCCTGCAGCACGCGTGGTGAGGGAACACAAGCAGGACAAAGCAGTAATTCATCTCTCTAGAAGCCAAGGGGTCTTACAAAAGATACAGTTCCAATGAGTCAAGCCCTAAGTTCAAGCTATTCTAATAGATGGCTATGGGCTGTCACAGACCCATCTGTATCATCAGAAGAACAAACAGCTTTCCAGTTCAACAGACTTACAGCTTATTACTGAATTCATTTTTACCATTTGAGAGATTCCCAAAATCCAGATTCGTTCTCACTGGTGCCATCACTCAGTAGATCTTCATTCATCATGTCTAGTTTTTTCTGAACCTGTGAAAGCATAACACTGCTTGAGAGAGTAGAATTAGGTGGTACTGGGCAAACAGCTCTGGAGCACTTTTGGCCTCGGTTTGAACTGTGTCCAATTAGCTGCTATGTAACCTAAACTGTATGGAGGAACAGCTCAGGAGGGAACTGACACCAGACACTGAGGGCGTGCTGGTCTAAATGGTTAAAAACACTGCTCAGAGGTATCCAGGGATCATCCTCGATGAAGGAAACTGGCAAAGAAGCAGCTCAAACAAAGCAGCAACACAGTCAAAAAAAAAAAAAAAACCAACAAAAAAAGCCAAACAACACCTCAGAACTGCTGTGTGTGTTTCTAAGAGGTGTTATTGGACACTGAGACTCCAAGGCAGGAAAAAACAGGGAAACATCCCAGAATTACTCTAAGACAAGTAAATCCTGTGGGTTAGTATGAGCCAGAAGTGGCACAACCATCATTTATCAGTTGTCCTCCATTAAATGTTCCAGCTATATGAGAAGCAACCCTGACAGAAGAGTAAATTCATAATTTACCTCACCTGGTAATGCATTGGCTCAGTGGATACTGTGAGGGTTTACCACTTATATAAAGGACTTAAAAAATGACACATTCTTTTTCCTATGTCATAAGCACACCTGAGCCAGTAAAATGTGAGCATAACTGTTTCTTATGTGCATACGAAGAGCACAGCAGCTGCATCATTTTCTCCTGTATCAAAAGAAACAAACCCAGGTCTATAGATAATTCCCTCCATCACAGATGCTGTAATGTGAACGTTGCTGACTGACTCTAATTAAGCTTGCAGGAAGGCATCACAGGGTTCTCAATCAGTTTCTTCCCCCAGTGCAGCTCAAGCAGTCTGTTTTTAAGAACAGCTCTGTGTTTTTAAACTCACCTTCACTTTAATAATTTTGCTCTTGAAGTTGTTGAGGACCACAATAACCTCATCAGCTTCAGGTGGAGAGTCTGTGCCATCATGGCTAAAAAAGCATTTGAACACTTTACTACAAAGTAGAAATAAGTTCTTTACATCTTCTACATATTTTTCAACACACTACTAAAGCTGAGCATTGTAAGAGAGGTTTGAGCTGTGACAACAAAGTAACAAATACAGACACGTTCCAATACAGACTTAAACACAGACTGGGTTTGGTAAAGGAATGAATTTCTCTCATCTCACAGAACTTATGCACAGTATAAAATGCAATCTGCCAGCCTATTCACTGCACGTGGGCAAGTGAACTGCTAGATTCACATGTTATGCTGCCAGTATGATTTAAAAGATTTCCCAAAAAAGAGACCAAAATATTTCTTGTGCTGTCCCACCTGTAGATCCTGTAGATATCTTCAGATCTGCCCTTCCTGAGCCTTAGAGTCCATGCACCAGGATTGGCCTTTAACTGGAAGTAACCCTGTAAAAGGAAAAGAATATCTGTCTGTTTCCAGAAAACACAAACAAGTCTGTAAGTCTTGCATTTTGTCCCACTGATTTGTATTTGGAAATAGTTACTTGTAACCCAGCTGACCAACGTAACCATAAGGACCTAAAGCCCTCTGAACTGGGAAAAACAAACCCTACATAAACAAAAAGCTTCCTTTTTTTTTCGTAAGAGACAATTATTAAAACATGCAGCATTAGATGACAAAGTCTTCGAGACACCTTGAAGACACCAAACAGTACAATCCCAAATTTGCTTCTGCAAAAGCTTGCCTTTGTGAAGGAGTGGATGCATTTCTAAGCACTGGTTGGTAAGTACCCTGCAGCTTGTGAAAGGTCTGCCTACAAAACGTGAGGTTATCCATGGTGAAGCTAGAGAGAGGTAATTCAGCTACAGCAGGAAGCAGTAACACAGGTTCTATGCCACAAAATCTCTCTCCTAAAAACCCTGAAAAATTACAGTGTAGAACTCCAGCAGGAGTTTATACTGCTGAACTCCATAAGAGGAACATCTCTGCTTGGAATAAGGGCTGAGGGAGTTGGGCTTGTTCAGCTCAGAGAACAGAGGGCTCCGGGGAGACCCCACTGCAGCCTTCCAGAACTTAAAAGGGAGCTCATTGAAAAAGACAAGGCATGTTCCTGGTCTCTCAGGTCCCTTCATACCCCTTCATAGTACAGGCTGTGAGGAAGAGGATTAGTAGATACAGCACTGTATACCACAACACACACACTTTGGCTTATCAAATGAGCCGTGACCTCCAAATGGCCTCCAAGTCATCAAGCACATGGAATGTGTTCATACAAAAAATAAGGCTCACCTCCCCTTCTATCAGTTATCAGTATCACATCACTATAGAATACAACTTGGCTATGAAAAGGTAAGAAGAAATACAAAACTAAGTGTAAGAATTTTAAAATAAACAGAAGGAGCACACAATTTTTCCTTATGTGCTCTGTAAGTTGTATAATGCATTTAGACTTAAAAAAAAAAAAGAGAGTTTATTTCAGTTTTTCACTAATATTATCTATAAAGAAAATACCCCAATGGCAAACTTCCCTTGCCATAATTTCAGTCCACGACCTCTCACAGTCCAGTGTGGATTAAAGACAGCTGCAGGGAACAATCACGTACTTGGACTGCTGACTCTTTTCCCCACCTACATCAAGAATTTCCTGTTCTTTCATGCTTCCTTTGTTTTCTACAACACTGATCAACTGAGGAACGACGTTGTTCCGATACATCTGCCAGCAACGTTGTTCCGATACATCTGCCAGCAACTGTGGGATGTTAGTAATGTCATGTACCCACAGCCCACGTACTTGGAGATACTTAATGCTTTATGCAGGTGGTTGTGCTGACCGCAGAACCACAGTTACGCACTGCCAAATGGAATCATATGCTTACCAAGTTGGCCATAACAATGGTATCCACGATGACAGGATTGGTTGAGGTTCCCAGGGTAAACTGGAGGCCCCGAGGTGGCTGCCCAGTGGTGATATCATAGCAGTGCCCTTCCAGAAGCAGATACTCCAACTCATATTCCGCAGCAACAACATTATCCACCTGTAAGAAGATATTGCTGAACTCAGCAGTAGCACAAAAGTGCAGTTTATTTTAGTGATCCAGTTACTCTCCAAGACAGTCATAGTAATTACCTGGCACTTACTTTACCAGAGTAGTTCTATTGTATGAATACCCAGAAACCCTCAAAGAGCATGGCTCCATTGAGCATGCATTGTTAAGGCTGTTCCTGACCAAAAACCTCTGGTTCCCAACTGGCTGGATGTCAGGGTAAGAAAGGGAAGGACTGTTGCTCTATTTTACAGTTCTTTTTATACTTATTGTGGGTTTAATCAATAGGTTGGTACTCAGAACGGTGCTTTGAGCATGCCTGCAGCATCTACTGCCCCTCTCTCAGGCTTTCGATTCATTTAAACGGAGGTGGGGGCTATCCAGAGGCCAGCTAAAAAATGGCTTACTACAAGGGAAGAGTATTTGGTCACCTCCTTAAGTAATTCACTTCACACCCTGAAGTCCAGTACTTTCTAACTTTCAGCTCCGTGTTTTCAGTGCGCATCATTACATGCCAGCGCGGTGCATCTGTGACCACTTTGCAGCCCACTACTTGTGGAGCTTCTAACAACAAGTAGAGACCAAGTTAATTGTTAACAGCAAGAAGTTAATAATTAGCACTAACTTATCTATCCTACTGAAGATGAAATGAGAATCACTGACTTGTACGTACAAATATTCCTCCTCTGTTCTTAAAATCATTTCTGTACTCACCTCCAGCTCCTTGGCTTATCTCAGAATTTTATCTTTCTGTATGTGGGGCAGAAGCCCAGGTTAGTACTCTAAAGGTCCAACTCATGGCCTGTTTTAGCAGCAGTCAGCTCCTAAATCTACTGCAGAGTGCGTTTCTGCTGCACCACTTCTACTGTTCTGTTGACACCACAAATCCTTTTGTGGAGCAAGCAAGCGTTTCCTGCTACCAAAAGCCATGAAACAAACAGGTAGCTAAAGCCTGATCTGTCACAGTGCAATAAAAGCAAGTAGGACTGGCTTACTAGAAATGAGATGCAGATCTTATCTTCCTTTATGATATTAGCTGTACGGAGCTCTAATAGGAAGTACTTTTTTAATTCATAAATGAAAATAAATATATTTAAAGTTTAACAGACTTTCTTTGTTTCCAGCTCAGGACATTCTGAAATAATACACACACACACACACTTGGAATGGATCTATATACACACTCAAAGCAGCACTTCTGCAGGATCTGCTTCCAGCCCACAGCATTGCTCACCCTGGGGCACCCTCCAGGCATCTACAATTAACTGAGGGCAGCAATTTGTCAGTGAGCTTTGGTTCATCTGCAGCCCTCCTATAGAATTTCTAGAGGTCTGCAACCGTGACAAGAGTTAAGATCAACTCCTTCATGCTTATAACCATTTTGAAATTCTAAATTTCTTTCCAATTAGAAAAATAACCCCTGGAAAAATAACAACGTGTAAATGCAACAACAGTAATGCGCTGCTTTTATTTACCTCCTCTAAGTAAATATTATCAAGGTCATATGGGGTTCTGACAGATTCCACCATCCAGCTCTCAGGAGTATTTAGGTTCAAAGTGAACAGTGGAGACTGAGGCATATCCAAAAACTTGGCGATTGGTCCAGAAGCAAAGCTGTTATCTGCTGTGAAAGAAATTTCCGGCTCCAAAACGTAGCGATAAAAGCTGAAATTCCAGAAAGAAAAGATTTTAACATACTTCTGCCAAACTTGGCTAATACTTCATGCTCAGAACTTGCTGACAGCATCAGTTTTCCCAGAGCTCCAACATCTCCAAAAATCACTATATGAAAGTTTTATTCCCTACTGTGCACAGGAGGCTTTGCCCAAAGCAACATGCTTAGAACAAGCAGAATTTTCACCTCGGAGGACAAAGCAGAATGTGCATGGATCGGCCATAAGGATCAGTAAGAGATATAATCTTGCTCATATACATAAAAACCCACCCAACCTGTAAACCAGCACCACCATCTCATACCAAGCACAAATCCCTGGATTCTCTGTGGGAACTCATGTTATTGTGCTTAAGCTGAAAGCGGTTATTGAGACCTTCTGAGGTAGATTGTTGCTTTCCTTTTTAGGAAATCCTTTTTAGGCACTGCTTACCTTTTTAGAGGCATGTCAGAAAGTTTTGACTGGCAGTTCATAAACACCCTTAGGTTCATGTTTATCAATTGGTTCAAGACCTACAGTAACAAGAAAGAGGCATTCCTTAAAACTCTAACTAGGAAAGGAGACGCACAACCTGCTCATTCTCAAGCCTCCCTTTACCACACTCATCCGGTTGTAATTAGATCAGCCAAATGCTCCCTCAGTTACAGGCATTCTTTTTGAGAGACTTTCTTCCTCAAGAATAACCACTGGAAGCTAAGCTGTCAAAGTGGTAAAATTAAAAGCTGTCTAGATGCATGATTTTGTTAGCGTGTAGTACACAGTGATTTTGCAGCAATATGTATTTCAGCTGCATCATTAGAAGGCCACAGATCACTGCAGAGTCAAGGAAGAAGACAAACATTTCAAAATTACAGAATTGGAAAAGAAATCAGTTAAAATTGTTACAAAACACGTGGCAATGCTGTATACATACCAAAAGTAAGGGAGCAAGTCTTTGAGCATCTCTGGTAACAGGATCAACAATGGCCACAACATCAAAATATGTCTCCCCCTCTTTTGGTCTTAGTTTAACTGCACTAAACAGAAGAAAAAAGAATTTTAAACTATCAAATGAATTGAATAAGCAGGAAAAACACCGTCCATCTCCTCTGAAGTCGAAGTACTTCCTAAATGCTGTGCACATTCCAAAACAGGACAGATAGAGACAAACACGAATGTACATACACGTCCATACAGATAAGTAGACAGATGTGCACACATCACGAAAACTGACCCCATTCTGAAAAGTGCTGAGGAATTTCTATTGCTGCTTGTATTTTTTTTAATGTTAAATGTGACTTAAACACGTGACAACGTTAAACAACAGGAAGAGCACAGTGCTTAGCAAGCAGCAGCAATCCTATACCTGTATCGATCTTCAAAAAATTGATATTCAATTCTTGCCTCTCCTTTTGGTTGAGCAGAAAGAAGAGCATCCACTTTCATTACCAAGTCACTAGCACTGAAGGAAAAAGAAAAGAGGTTTACAGGTATTCAGAAAAATGCGAGCATATGCCATGTTTCTGTCAACTAGCAGCAAAAGAGAAGGCTGATAAAGCTGAACTGAATTGAGATACACAAGCTAACAGTTCTACTACCTCTCCACACAAGCATTCTCTATATTCGTAATACATTGGTTTGAGAATCAGAAGCATGAAAACAAATGATTGGCGCCTCCAAAACCAGAAATTTTGCCCAGAACACGGTGTCCTTACTGTCCTCACCTTACTCTAAGGATTCTCTGAAGTAACTCTGAAGATTTAAACACGTTTAAGGGCTAATCTAGCACCGAGCATTTAAATGGCTTGCAGCCTTATCACTGAGAGTACCGAAGGGTTTGGCTGACACGGAAACTGCTCTCACTTTAGGGTTCAACAGTGCTGCAGGCACTGCATCCCTCAGCCTCACCAACCTCTCTTAGGCCTATAAGAGATTCAGATCAAACCCTTCTTTCACAGCAGCCTTTTTAAACCATGGTTGTTAAGTACTTAGGAAGCAACAGAGAAACTTCCAAGAGAGGGGATCCTATCATTAAGTCGTAATTACCTCAGACAACTTCTTCCTCATTATTATTCCCATAATTTTTCAGTCTAGTATTACGAGAATACCATATTTAATCTTAAAACGTAAAAACTCTTGAAACTTCAATGAATACTCGTACATACACGACAGCTTTACTGAGAAGCAATACTGTAACAAAGGTCTTTCACAGCCAAGCACCATCACAGAAAGATGTAATGCTAAATATGATGGAAATTATCTTCTTAGTGATAACCTCCATCCCCCAGCTCCCCTTCAGTATCCCATGCCTACGGACTTTGGTTGCACAGACCCTGGCATCCCTGATCCTGAAGACACCTTTCTTTTGAATAGCTCATCCATTGCAAGAATCATCAACAACTGCAATTTTCATTATCACCTCTCTTCCTATTTTTTGGTTATTTCTCTTTAAGAAGTTAAAAGCAGTTTACAGGTTTCCGTAGCGCTGACAGTGAAATAGGTTATTACGTTTGATATTGATAGGCCAGCAGCAGTTAGTTGAACTGCAGATATATTCAGAAACCAGACCCTAGTGTCTCATCTCCTTCCTTCTTTTTCTTCTTTTAAATAGGTAACAGTAATCCCACACAGGAATTACGAAACCCTGGCATGTAGGAGGCAGATGATTTTACAACAGTGTGTCAGCTAAGACTTAGCTAGAGGAAAAACCCACTAGACGTCTGAAGGCTTTAATATTAACGAGCAATAAGCAAGCTTTCTCCAGGCTGCAGAAAGCCACATTATCAGGACAGCGTCACTGTTTGCCAGCCTCTTCATGTTTACTTACAGATCTTCTTCAAATCCCAGCTGCTGAATTTGAGATTTGATTTTCTGTCCTGATGTTTTTAAGATGATATTCTCAAGGAGGTGGAAGTCATCCTGATTGAACATCTCGCCATCCTCTAACGGGCCAATTATCTTTTATACAGGGGGGGAAAAAATGAGTTCAGCATTATTAGGTAAGAGCTGCAGTGAAAAAAAAAATTCAAAGATATGTTAAATAAATGCTCCAGCTCAATCTTTTCAGCTGAACAGCTGACGCCCGTATATTATTGTCAAAGGCAGCAAAGTTTAACAGATAATTCTATTTACAGCCACGAACAAAATTCCCCAGATAAAGCCATAAAACATGTTTAGAATTTTCAGTGAATGCTTGACTTGCAAAACGATGGCATATTAAATTATACGTAACAATACATCTTGAAAGGTTAACAGAATCCCAGGCCAATGGCAGTAGTCCAGCAAGTCTCACTCCTGTGGCCTTCAAAAGCTTAAAGTTCTACCTAGGCAACTCTTACTACTTTGCTACTGAGAGAAAAAAAATGCCACAACACATCACTTGAATTTTTTAACCCATTAAGGTATACAGCAGCCATGGACCTCCCTTCTCCTCCCTGCCCCTAATGAGCAAGCAGGTGACAGAAGAAAACAAAATTGATTACTGGCAGTGAAATACTGCTGTTACATAATTTGCCTACATGTAAGTGGCTCTTGCAAAAAGAGCTGGTGGAAGGAATTAAGGCACCAATATCCAGTTCAGTGCCCAGTGAACTGAAGCAGCACGATTAAATTTATCATCCTTTCTGGCCCCTGGACTCAATTCAGTGACAGCAGGAGCTCAACTGTTACCGACAGATCTGAATTTCTATGCAACGCCAACAACCAATGGCTCACAGTACCAAGAAGAGGTCACTGCACATCTGAACAAATAACTGGGAAGCAAGCCAGTGACCTGAAGGAGGCCAGCTCCCCGCATCCCATCCCTAGGTCTGAAAGCACATCTGATCCCTGCTGCTCAAGGCCTGCATCTTTCCCACGAGTGGAATCTCTTTCACCATCTGATCTCACCCTTCCATTGCTGATCACAGCCCTCTGCCCCTTCTTCAGCTTGAGAACATCTCTGCAATATATAGCATGGGACAGAATGAAATCCACTTTGGGAGATTCAAAGGCTTCCTTAAAAATATTGGTATCCATACCCTGAAAGAAAAGAATACTTGTCATTGAAATGTGAACAAAAATACACCTCTGAGCACATTTGAAAATAATTTTTTTTTTGTTTCCATGCAAGAACATCTTTAAACACAGCTAAAATTTACCCCCAGACTCCTTTTCCTGGTGGTCTTAAACCCAGTTCTCGACTGTCAGTGAAGGGCCACAGCCCTACCCACTGTTGCTATTCAGACCACTTGTTCCATTCATTTGTTCTGAAGCGATTCTTGCCCAACCTCTTAAACCTACTTTGAGAAATGTATTTTTCCTCTGCAGCTTAAAGAGATCATGAGATTGAAGTTCTCCCCTAAATCCCAATAAATGACCCACTCAAGCAGATCCCTTAAACTGCATTCCTTGGACTTTTTAATGTTGTTGTTGCTTTGATGTGTATGAGGATTTACTCCATTTTTAGATGGACCGTTATATTTAGGGTGAGTCACACTTTCGGAGAACACTCCATCGTTACCTTATCTTTTGTAGTATGAACATGCAACGCTAAGAAATTCATGGTAAGAACAAATACCCTGTCTTTGTAAACACAAACAGCCATGCTTACCCCAACTGCGAATTCTAAGATGTCAGCTCCTGCCTCCAGTGCCTTTGCAATTTCTTCTTTTGCCATTTTGGTGATGAAGTTCTTGGCATTATTTGATGTTTGTGTCTGCAGAGCTGCCCATATGGCCTTAGCGACAATGGTGTTGCTGCTGTTTGGCTCTTCACTAGGA
>PPHD01001398.1:0-35964 GCA_002909625.1 Bambusicola thoracicus
AAAAAAAAGACCATTCAAAAATGTGCTGCTTTTAAATAGGTAGGGTGATGAGTCCAAAGATTTTTGCAATAAGAATCTTTCAAGTAGGTTCAGCTGAGTTTGATTTCTTTTAGATTTTTAACATCATTTCTTCAATGCTATGCTAGATGTCCCTGCTCTTTGGAGCTCGCAACTGAGAGGACAGATGTTGAGCTGAGATACTATGAGAGAGTTAGAGACAGCAAATGATAAGGATTTATTTCCTGGTTGGCTGGTTGTCAAGTATGTAAAATCGAGGTTCCTCAAATGGGAGCTGCTTGGAATAATAAACATTAACGATAAGAAACTGTGAGCTTGTTGAACTTCAGATCTTACTTACCTGCACAAATTCATTTAAAAATGAACCTACATGTTACAGTGTATATTCTTAAATCCAATTAAATACCAGAATCCTTAGAACCGCTACATTCTGCTGCCTATAAACACAGGAAATTTAGATGAGACCACTGGGTTTGCACCAGTCTTAAAGGTCACCACTGTACTTATATTCTTTCAATGAATCAAGAAATTCACTGTAACTGTCTCTTTCTTACTCTGTGTTTTCCAAAGTATTGCTGAATCTGAGCCACATCACACAATTCCCTAAACTAATATGTTGTGCTTTGGCTATATATCCCTTCTGTATATTAGCTTTGATTTTGTAGAGCTCTGTTCAACAAAATGTCTTACCCACTTCAATGCAGTCAAGTATAGAAGAGCTGTTTCACAGTAGCAGAATGACATGCAAGCTAACTATCTATAGTCGACTGAAATTTTAAAAGAAAATGTGCCTGTTCTGAAGTCTGCTTTCTTACACCTAATTACTTGTAAATATAAGTACTTAAATAGTTACTAGTGGGGGAAAAGACACTGGGATCTTATGGGGTTTATGAGTTCATTTCCTCAGCACATCTGAAAGTCTAAGCAAGCATTTAATATTTAAAGATGTTTTAAAATGTTCAGCCCTGAGGACTCCATGTTTAAAACTGTTTGCCAACGTACACATAATCATGTACTGATGGAAAGAATGCATTCTAACAAATCTTTAATCTGTGCAAGAAATAACAGTGCCAAAAAGATTACTGCATAATCCAAATCCACTTTGTTCTTGAAAAGCTGTCTGGAATGAAGGAATACAAGGCACAGTTCACATTTGTATCTCAGGCTAAAATAACCTGCTCTGTTTCACGGAATCATAGTCTGAACCATAGAATCACAGAACAACTAGGGTTGGAAGGGACCTCAAAGACCATCAGATTCCAACCTCCTTGCCACAGGCAGTGCTGCCAACTGCTAGATCAAGTACTAGATCAGATTGCCCAGTGCCCCATCCAAACCTGACCTTGAACACCTCCAGGGACAGGGCATTCATAGCCTCTACGGGCAACCTGTTGCAGCACCTCACCACCCTCTCAGTACTCTCAGTAGAATAATTTCCCCCCGTCATCTAATCCAAATCTCTGTTCCTTTAGTTTAAAACCTTCCCCCGTTGTCCTCTCACTATCTACCTGCACAAAAAGTTGATTTCCCTCTTGTTTATAATCTCCCTTTAAATCCTGGAAGGCCGTAATGATGGCTCCCCAGAGCCTTATCTTCTCCAGGCTAAATAAGCCCAGCTTATCTTCATAGGAGAAATGCTCAAGCCCGCTGATCATCTTCATGGCCATCCTCTGACTGAAATGTCTTAGTTTAATTCAGTTCCAACATCTTTGACGTTTATCAGTTTTCAACTGGTGATGTGCTTATAATAACAAGGAGATAAAGGATATACATGGATGTCCATCAAAAATATATGCAAGTTGTCTGTATTTCAATCCTTGCAAACACAAAGGGCACATTTACCATTTGTGTATGTCTGAAACAAAGGCAATAAACCATTTTTTCCAGTTCTCAAAGTGATTTATTGTATTAGGAGGAAAAGCAAACAAAGGAGATCTTTATTAAGTATGTGGATACTGACATCACCAAAACAGTTTAGGGGTTTGTTCCATGTCAGAGGAATAGCCTAGACATTCTGAAAGTGTACAGACTTCTGAGGCTTGGAAACATCAAGCTTGGTGCTACAGCCAGACCCTGCTGAGACATCGAAGAACTTCAACTTTTTCTCATAAATGCACTTTGTAATGTTGTGCTTCAGACCATTAACACCAGAAGGCTTCACGTACAGCAGTCACATTGCCCAGAAGGACAGCCAAGCCTCCCTCATATACGGACTTTCTAACCATACTGCTGAGTTTGTCTCCCATTCCGTTGGATAAGTTGAACTGTTCAGGTAAAGTTCAGGATTTGCCATCTGTTTTGATTATTTTTTTCAAGGAATTGCTCGGTAGTAGCTATTAGGAGTTTTTTTTCCTGCTAGATGCCAAGGCAAACATGCATGCACAAGCTAATGACACTGTAATAGGTACTTTCAGTGGTGCAAACTGTTCTTTATTCCTTTCTCTGCTAGAGTTGCTGAGTACATTTTTTTTCACGGTCAGAGCATATCAGCCCTGTGAAAATCATGCCAAAATTTATATTTCAGCACCTAACAAGGAGTTCAATCGATTAATTTCTCATTTGGACTTTTGCTAGTATTACTCAAATATCAGTATCTATTTCTCTTGGAGTGAACCTTTGAAATGCACAGTTATCAGCATGCATTGTTAAAGTCATCATCAAGTAACAAACAAAGCAAAGCCATACTGCGTAGTCCCATGGAGAGAAATCTGATCATTCCTCATAAGAGGCTGTGGAGGAAATTTACAGGAAGAAATCCAGCAAGAATATGTTCCATAAACAATTCTGAAGAGGAGAAATCAGAAACAAAAGGACAGGTAATGAAAAGACAGAGCAAAAAGCTGTTCAGCTCACTCTTACTTACAGGTGTGAATCTACAGATCTGAAGTGGATCGCTGTTACAAAATCCCCTTTTGAACTATTGACTACAACATATGGTAGTGTAGGTGTGGTGGAATGTAGAAACGACACTGTTTGCAAGTTAGATTTAGGATCTCAAAGAAATATGAATCCAAACAAGATACTTGTGGTTCATTGTTCATGTAACTTTGCCAGTGGAAATGGAAAATCATGTTGACTTAAAAACGATGACTTAAAAGTTCTGTGGCTCCAAAACACCTAGCTGAATCAATGCGATGGGCCTTTTCTGAAATGTAAGCATTTATTTCTAACAACAACAGTGAAATATTGATGTACTTTTGCTTACAATTCTAAATAACCTTGTTCTCTAGTTAACGTGACTAGTGAAATCAGAATATGTCCATTCTGTCATATCTCTATTCGTAAAGGAAAAGTTATTGGATCAGTACCAGCCATCTAGATTAACAGTTCAGACTTTATCTAGCCACAGGCCAAGCTTACTGTCTATAAAATATGCAGATAATAATTACAGCAGAATTTGATAAAGATTTGCTGATTAGCAAAGAAGCAGTGAAAAGGTATATTCCCAAATGTGAACAGTACTTAAGAATTCTAAGGTAGAAGAATTTTTGTGAACAACTTCATATAAAAACGTCCTCAAGATAAATACTAAAAAGAAAATAAAAATATGTTCAAACCAAACTTGGGATTCAGAAATTGTTTTCTTTCATTTTGCAATAGCAAGATATTGAATAAAAAACACTCTTCCCTGCCTTCCAGCCAATTTGCTGCTGTGCACTGTTTCAGTGTGATAAATCAGCACATGCCCAATTTTGAATACCTGAGTTGTTTCTATTTCAGAGAGACTGTTCTCCTGAGACTGTTAAACAGGAGCCAAGTTACCGAACTTGTCCTTTGGAGCTTGCTAAACTACCCACTGGGGTTGCTGGCAATCTAAACCCATGCTTTTTCCCTTTTATTTTCTCCTGTGAGATAGAAAAAAAGACCTAGGTAGGCTTTAGGCACACATCCAGGCTCGTGCAAAACACACTCATGCAGCAGCATCTTTGTCTGGAGAGTAGCTCAACTCAGTGATTGTTCCCGTTTCTATCCCAGAATTCTCCCTGGTGCCCAGATGTGCAGTCATGTGGATTGCCAGGTGAGGTCAGGCCTATGCATGTAGTTCCCATGCAAACACTACCTGGGTCCAAAACCAGGGAACCTGGCACCATTGGAGGGCTCACCACCCCTGACCATAACTGATCTCTGGCAAAACACAGGAAAATCCTTTTTCTTTTTAGAATTCGAAAGCAGCAGACTTCTTTTATCTAAGGAAGTTACAGCTGGGAAGCAGTAGGTCTCCTGGCAACCTTAGAGAGGAAGTTCAGTCTAGGGGTTCCCTGAATACTCTAGGATATGAGTAGGAGTCAAAGCAGTGCTGGAATCAAAGTGATGTTGGAATTG
This sequence comes from Bambusicola thoracicus, assembly GCA_002909625.1. Classification (NCBI taxonomy): domain Eukaryota; kingdom Metazoa; phylum Chordata; class Aves; order Galliformes; family Phasianidae; genus Bambusicola; species Bambusicola thoracicus. Next base: position 4,342 of record PPHD01001398.1, read on the forward strand.
AAATTATGTTGGAGACAAAGAGATGCTGTAGTGTGATGAAAATCAGCACAAGCCCTGCCTGCATCCCCTCCATGCAGGTGCCTTGCAGTGGTGAAAGGGGATTGCTTATGTGTGCTGGAGAGTATTTCTGACCTGAACTTGCTGTTGAATTTTGCTTATCTGATTTGGTAAAGTAGGAGACTTGCCAGTACTGCCTGCAGAGAGGTGAGTGATGCTGCTTTGGGGTCATGAGGAGCCATGCTGTACTCTCAGGTGCTGAGTTTCACACCACAGTCAAGTATATACAGAGCAAAAGTTCAAAAGTACTGGGCACTGCTGGAGATTTTTTCAGTTATTTATTCATAAAATTCTGGAATAATTGAGGTGTTTGGTTTTATTTTTTTTTAGTGGGGTGGAACTGTGTTTTTTTTTAGAAATATGCCAGAGGTGTGTTTTACAGTACTAAATCCTCATGGCCCAAGCCACTGCCTTCAAGGGAAGGATTGTTTCTTCCCTTCAAAAGCTGCTCCTTTTCCTTCCTCACTCCCCTGCCAAAAGCAATTCTGGAAGCAGCATCATAAATGACCGTATATGTGGTAGCAGCTATTTCAGATCCAGCTGGCACCTGACCAAGAAGCCAGGAGATGTGCAAAGTAGGTTCCCAGCTCTAGAATTATGATTCCCAGGAGTGCATTGGGTCATAGAGGAGATTATAGAATCCTAGAATGGCTTGAACTGGAAGAAACCCTGGAGACCACTTAGTTCCAACTCCCTCCCAGAGTCAACCACCAGATCAGGCTGGCCAGGACCCCATCCAATCTGCCCTTGAATGCCTTCAGGGATGGGGCACCCACAGCTTCTCTGAATGACCTGTGTCAGCATCCCATGGCCCTCGGGGATGATGAGTGCTGCTGGGACCTGCTGAAGTGGGGCAGGGCCATGTGCCAAGCGAAGTGCCCTGCTGTGGGGAGCCAGCTCTGATGAAGGTGGGAGGGAAGGCATCCCAGGGAGCCCAGAGGGATGGGCACAGGACAATCCCAAGTAGAGAGCTTTAGAGTTGGCCAAAAGCGCTCCAGAGAGGACACAATGAGCGGAAGAGAGATTTGTTTATAAACCTTCCTACTTCTGTTCCATCTCACTCAGGAACTTCGAGTGGTTCGCTGTTTATGAAGTGTTTATATCCTAGTAAGAGCTGTCTTTTTGAGTTTGGAAGCCGTTTGATCTTCCTGGAAGTTACTATAGTGAAAAATAAATCCTTCTGAAAGTGCTGGCTTATTTTGGGTCACATAACATTCCACTACCCCTAATTTTTAATTAATTTAATTTCAATGCTAATATTAAAACATTGAATTTTGAGCATGTTTCTGTAGGAAATATTTATATTCTTTTGCTAATCGTTTTGATGCTTCTTTTTACTGTATTCAAAAAAATATGAACTGATTGCTCCCAGCTTTCTGTAGTCCTTAATATTTTGAAAATGCTAAGAGTTCTGAGGACTATAGAAGAGAGAAGATATTGAAGGTTGAAGGTGACTGTAGTTGGGTTGCTGCTGGATGACGTCAGCTGGGACATCGTTGTGTTAATGCCTAACACTTGCTCTTAGGAGAGAAAAAATATTCCAGCTGTGTTTCAGGAAAATTTGGGCAACTAAGTGACTTGAAAGTTACTCTCAACCATTTATATAAGGTTGTTAAGAAACATTTCCTAAGGGTTCCTGCTAAACAGCTTGTTTTCTCAACAGTGTCCAGGATATAAATTGTATCTCTGAAGAGCTGGCTACAGCAAACCCTGAAATTGAAAGCAATTTATACTTGGTATTAACTACAGTTGTTTTTACTATGGTATCATTATAAATCTGTAGAAGTAGGTCCTGGATTTGGGGTCTATCAGACAGATGTTATACAAAAAGATGGTGCATAAAAAAAAACCATATCAGTATGTCAAGAAAACGTAAAGCTCAGGCAGACCTGAAGTGAATTGGAAGATGCTCATGGCAGGGAGCATCCTGCTTTGCTTGTAACTAATGCAGCTCAGCTGCAGCAGGGTGGAAGGGGCAGGGTTCTATTTGCTGCATTTTGGGGCTGCAAAAAGACCAGAGATGGTCAGTTGTTAAGCTTCACACCAAGAATGCTTAATGCGGAATATGAAAGGAACACTTGTGTGACCAACGTTAAACAGAGCAAGAGGGTATCCAAACTAAAGGAAGAACTAGTGTTCTATTTTGAGCTGACCCAGCTCAACTGCTCCTGCAAAAGCTTCCTGCCTGAAAAAATAACAGTTAAGAAGAAAGAGAAATACCTTTGCTGGAATCAGCTAGAATGGAGAAGTGTTTTTCATTTCCTTTTGAAAGAATATCTGGCGAAGTACCAGAGGCTCCCCAAGGATGGGCAGGCTTGTAAGCAACCTGTTATTTCTCTTTGTTTCCTACACCTGTTGTCATCTATTTTTCAGAGTTTCCTCTCCCACCTGGAAAAGCTTGAGAGAGGCTACACAGATTTATTAATCTTCCTTTCTGCAGACTGGTAGGTTACTGTTACCCACCACAGCTTGTTGTTAGGAGCTGCAGCACCACGGGTGCTCATGTCCTGGGGAATCAGGAGTCCTAACGAGACCATTTTCCTCTTCTCCCAAAGTTACTGTTGTAAAATGTTTTCCTCAATATTTTCACAAAGCAATATTTTCTTATATCATTTAATATATATATTTTTTTCCTTTGTGTGCATATTAGGGGCTTTTTAAGACATAGTAAAAATCCCTGCTGACTGTGGAGAAACAAAGCGCAGGTTGTGTGAGAATTACTGAGAACCACATTTCTAGAAGTATTAAGCTGTTTAAGTGTAACTATGATTCCTAAGCTGTATCTGCTTTTTCTGGGGAAAAGTCATCCTTTCAAACTCCTACTCTTACATTCCTGCATCACTTTTTACGCTGCCAAGTGCAATAACCTAACAAATTCTACAGAATTCTTTATCATGCTAGGAGGAATGCAGCAAAAACATCTGCATGGAAGAGGTGCAGTACAGTAATGATGACTAGCTTATGCAGATGGGACCAAATTCATTTTTGATTTTCTGGAAGATAATTGAATGTAGAATTACACCAAGATAATTCAGGCGAATGTAATTTCCAAAAATTCCCATTAAGGGTATGTTATTTAGGAAAAGCAAATTTACAGCAGGTGCCATTTAGAGCCGAGCAGAAGTTAATAGCATGTAACAGAGAAATATTAAATGGATAGATTAGTGGCAGGTAACAACTGCATGCTAAAATATTTTCACTATTTTGTCATATTAAAGCAACCTACAATCTCAACAGTTTTGTCTCCAGAGGATTTCTGGTAAGATTCTCTCAGAGCTGATGAGAAATGTGAGAAGCCTGAGGTGATGTGACCCAGGGCCTGAAACACCTGTTAGGGACCTTTCTGTCTCTAGTTTTTATTTAGAGATTGAATGGCAGGCAGTGAATTGCAAAAAGAACTCCCAGCTCATCCACCAAGCAGTGTTTCTTCAGAATTAGTGGATGACTTGTCTCGTGAGCCCTGTGCAGCCATATAAAGAACAAGAAAAGGGGTGGAAATCAGAATGTAGATGGTTACAGGGGAAAAAAGAAAAAGCAGAGTCATGACAGTGGGGAACAGAGTAAACAGTCAGAGGACAAAAATACCTTGTTCTGTAGTAGAAATCTCAAAAATATTCAAACTGGCAGGTACAGAAGGAATTGGGGGTTCCCATGTCCAGACACAGATAGGCTTACACAACATGGGAGCTCTGCGGTGGCTTAAGATCCAGCCAAGTCCCTGCCTTGGTTGAGGAGGGATTCACTGTGCAGTGCAATAGGGACATGCTTCTGAACCAGCCAGAATTATCTTTAAATCACCTATCCAAATAATGAAGGATTTTAATCCTTGATATAAACTCCCTGCAGATACAGTCATATGCCACTTACTAGCAGCGAAGTTTGGACCAGATAAGATGCAGGGGCCCCTTCCAAATTCTGCCATTCTGTGATTCTATGCTAGAGACTCACAAAGATCAGAATTACTTTGCAATGGTAGTAACTAGAAGTACATAGAAGTGAGTGCAGGAAAAGAGTGTTAGACATGTATCTGCAATTTCATTAGACTATTGTAGCCTATCATCTATTGTAACTCGTTCTGCAGAAATGCTGTCAAGCTGCTGTACCATTCTGTGTAAATGTGGAATCTTTTCCTATTTGAAATATTTTTTGACAGCTCTAATACCAGTACTGCTGAGTATAATGCCTTAGCTTGTCATAAGTGTACTCTTTGCTTATTAAATTCTTTTTCTTCAATATATTAAAACCATGTTCAGAAGCACATCCTATTATATTATTACTGAAAGTATGTGTAAGATTCATTTCATAATTGTTTTCAATTATGAGATTATTATGAGATTGAGAACAGGAAGTAGCACAGTCAGATTGTGGTGTCTCTTTCCTTGGAGTTTTTCAAAAGCTGCTTGGGCATGGTCCTGGGCAACACGCTCTGAGTGTCCCTGCTTCAGCAGGGGTTGGGCAGATGGACCCAGAGGTCCCATCCAGTCTCAGTCACTTTGTGATTTGTGGTTCTATTCCAAAATATATCTTTAATAATACTTCAATATGTCTTCTTACACCTATTTGTTAATAGCAACACTGACATAGAAAACAACTCATTTTCAGCAAGGAGGGAAGTTGCAGTCTACAGAAACACTGCTTTTTGTTTTCTGTGCCTAGTTGTTCTCTGAGCTAGTGAATGAGTACGATGTGTGCAGCACGAATTCAGTAAGGGAGTGAAAAATTTAACTACAGAAAACCTTTTCCAAATGCACTTATTTGCCTAGGCAACTAATTTATTCTTATATACCTTATCAGATTCCTTTTACTTTTTTTCACATAATGACTATTCTGCAGCTTTTCTCAATAGACTAAAATATGTCAGTCCTGTCTAGACTTTATACGTCAACTACTTTTTATGGTTTTGTTTGTGTATAAGTATTTTTGCTTTTAAAATGTTATTGTTGTTTTTTTTAAATATGTTCTTACAGTGCTAGACATGGGCTTTCAAGATAATGTAAATTGGTATAAACAGATTTTATTCTACATATTAACTCTAAACAGATTAAGAAATGACTCACTTTTCAGCATAAATCATAACTTTAAAAAATTTTTCCTTTTTATAATTCTGCATATATATTGTGGCATGTGTGCACAACAAGAGCAACATATACAGTTATATGTAAGTATGTATTTGTTCCTAAGGATCTTTGTATGTACAGTATATGTATACAATTATCATATAATCATTTAGAATGGAATAGACCTTCAGAATCACCTAGCCTAGCCATCAGCATGGGTTCTTTCCAGCCACACACATGGCTGAGACGTTTCTCTAGTGTTCTATAGTGATACATCTACACATCTCTTAAATCCTTCAGGGATGGGATCTCCACCATATTCCTGGGTAGTCTATTCCAATGCTCAACTACCCTCTCCATGAAGAAATTATTCCTGATATCCAATCTAAACCTCTCCTGGTGCAAAGCAAGACCATTTCATTGCTTAGAAATACTGTGGAGTCTCCCTCTTTGGAGGGAGCCATTTGAATGTGGGCCTGGGCAAGCAACTAAGTATCCCTCCTTGAGAAAGAGAATTGGACCAGATGGCTTCTAGAACTGTCTCCAAATCTCAGCTATTCTGTGATTCTGTGAAACAGCCCTTGTCATTATTCCCAACTTTTTGCTTACTAGGGCTGTGAACAGTTAAGTACTTCCATACCCCACAGATGAGAGGCAGGAGGGAGGACAAATCCCCAGGCTAGCAGCTACGTCATTGCACCCCAGGAGTGAAGCAGTTAGAGTAGAACATACAGAACAGTAAAATATTTGTGGCAACAATTAAACCACACACAGAAAGGAAAACCTTGCTTTCATGAGCCTATGCAAATGATTCAGGCGTTTCTCCTATGATTAACAATAAATTCTGAGGAAGAAGAAGGGCTGTTAAGATTTAATTCCCACCTCTTCACATATGCTAGTGAAGAGACTACTTTAATGATAGTCCTTCCTTTATTAAAATCATGTTTTCTGTTCTCTAGGACACCATGTAGCAAAAGCATTTTCTATCATATTGCTTACCTGTATCTAATGTACAAACTGAGATGTTTTCAATGGAAGTGAAGAAAAACAGAAGATAAGAGATAGAATCATAGAATCTTTAGAGTTGGAAGAGACCTCTAAAGGTCATCTAGTCCAACTCCCCTGCAGTGAAAAGCTAGATCAGGTTGCCAAGGCTTGATCTAGCCTCACCCTGAAATTCTCTAGGGATGGGACATTCACCACATCTCTCAGCAACCTGTTTTACCCTCGCTGTAAAAGACTTTTTACTTATTTCCAACCTAATTCTGCTCTCTTTGAGCTTGAAACAATTTCCCTTGTTCTGTCACCACAGACCCTTCTAAAGAGTCTGTCCCCTTCTTTTCTGTAGCTCCCCTATAGATACGCAAAGGCTTCTATGAGGTCATCATGGACCTTCCCTTCTCCAGGCTGAACAGCTCCAGCTCTCTCAGCCTGCCCTCATAGAAGAGGTGCTCATCCATTGAATCATTTTTGTGGCCCTCCTCTAGATGCACTCCAACAGATCCATGTCTCTTCTGTACTGAGGGCTCCACATCTGGACACAGTACTCCAGAATAAATATAACTTCAATATGACAGTTACCATGATAAAGTCATGCAGAAAATCTTAGTTCTACCTGTTTGTTTGTATTTCTTCTTGCATATGAGCATGTATTTTTTTTGAGCAGACTCTTTGTCCCTTTCTTTTTTTCTCTGAGTACATTGGTTTAGTTGTGTTTGTGGAAACCTCTTGTTTGGCCTCTGTTATTATATTCATTATTCTAAACAAAGGTTTGCAGAAAACAACACAGATCCAGTGGTCTTTAAGTAAATTTTTAAAACATTTGCAGTAAAAGTGTACATTATCCTTTGGTGATGTAAAAGTATTACTTATTTTGATACAAAATCGTAGGAGGCAGCAATATTTTATATAACTGGAATGACAGTTTTTAGCAGTGCCTCAAGTGAACCTGCAGTAATTAAGAACGATGCATTCAGGTTTTAAGTTTGACCTATACCTTCAGTCTTGATTTGTAAGTTAGGCTGGAATTCAGGACTGAGCTTGAGTCCAACTTGCTGATGTTTGTAAATCAACACCCACTTTGTGAAAGCACAGGGCTGCCTGGGCAAGGAGCTGAAGCTGAGGCTGCTGTGAGAGGAGCAGTCCATGCAGTCCACAGTCAGGCTGTGTCCCAGAGAGTGTAGAAGTATGCCCCTTCAGATCATTGGCTTTGGGAACTTGAGTCCATACTCAGATGCAGATACTTCTAAAAAGGCAGCATATATTCTAGCACTCATATTCCCCCTCTTCAAATAACTTCTAATTTTACAGCTTAGAAACTATATTGTTCATTCCTTCATTTTTTTGCTATGTCCTTATTGTTAAGACTTAGTTAAGGACTGTTTTCAGTATAGAAAAGAACCTATTTTTTTATTAAAGATTTTGAGTTGTTTGTGTTGGTTTTTTGTTTGTTTGTTTGTTTGCTGTTGTTTTTCAGGCTGTTTCCCCCATTCCCTAGCATGCTTTGCTGCCAAATAGTCAGTGATAAACACTATGTTCTGGACTGTGAAGAGCAAAATCAATGGCAGATTAGTCAGACTTTCCTGCAATGAAGTCTTTAGGCAGCCAAATAGTCTTGCTGGTCTTTAAAATGAACAAACAAAGAAGTTTTCCTAGAAAGAGAATCATTGGAGAGAGAGTGTTTGTGAAATGTAGAAGGTGACTGTTAGTATCGTACTTTGATGAATTCTTGTTTGCATTTGGAAAAAAAAAAATCTAGCATCTGGAATTTGGAGAGCCTTATAGTTGTAGCAACTGGTGTCTTCCTGTAGCACAAATTCAGTACAGCAAGGATCACAATGTGACAGGGATCCATTTCTGCAGTATTTCTCTTATCAGCAGCCTGTTGTATTTGCATAGGACCAAAAAAAGCCCAAAACAAAATAAAAACCCAACCACCAAACTGTTCCTAGGCTGAATCCTACAACCAATAAAGTCAACAAGAATTGAATAAAGTCCCATTTTACTTGTTTCTGAGGCTGAGTAATGGACATTAAAGAAGTATTCCCTGAAGGCTCAGACTTCCTGCATTGTTGCGGATGCCCCCTCCCTGGAAGCATTCAAGGCCAGGCTGGATGGGGCTTTGAGCAAGCTGGACTAAAGGAAGGTGTCGGTGCCTATAGCAGGGGGGTTGGAACTGGATGATCTTGGAGGTCCCTTCCTACCCAAGACATTCTATGATTCATTCTATGATTCATTGTGTTTATTACTTGCTTTGAGTTTGTGATAAGAAGTAATATGATAATTGCACTGATTTCTCTTAGTATCTATAACTCAAGCACTGAACCCAGCCAGAACAAGTCTACATGGATGGTGGTTTCACATAGAGACTTAAATGTAATTTCTTCATGACCAGTGTTGAAGAAAGTTTTTCAGGCGCATAGGTAACTGCAGTGTAATCCTTCAAACCACAGATTGTAACAAAATGTTCTGTGAAAGGATCTGACAAAGACTACATCACCAAATCTTTCAGCACATGGAGTTTTGCCAACAGATCCATGCACGTTGCTTTTTCCTGTAAGACTATGAATGTAAGTTCAGAAAAGGGCCTTTAGAACCAGCACCTAGGCAGGAGTTACAGGCATAAATAGTGGTATCCCATCATGTCCAACTGATCATAGCTTTCAGGAAGAATTGTACGGTGTACAGTGCTGCCTTTGTGTAGTGCACAAGACTTGTGCAAATTCCTGAACACACAGAAATATTAGTAGTAGGGGGCCTGGATTCTAGGTGTTGCTTAGCTTTTGTGAGCTCAAATCCATCCTTACCACTTCCAGAATTCACAGACTGACCTTCAGATCCAGCACTTTGTCTGAATAGCTGCTTAGGCAGAAATAAGACTACGTGACTACATGAGTCCTTCCCAAAATAAAGTCCAAAAAAAAAAAAAGTTCACTTCAAAAAGTGAGGTTTTGATTTCTAAGACTTTAAGAAATTCCTGAAAGGTTTTTGCCTGCCATAGTGGCAACCAGCTTTAAAAGTCACTGATATTGGCGTCAGAAATAACTTTTGACCTATTGGCTCAGCAGAAAAAGCACTGAAACCTTGTTGCTGAAAAATACAGCTTTCATCATGGCATGAAAATAATGTATATCCCACAAAAATGTGTTGTTTCTATGTCTTCTAGGTAGCTGATTTTTAAATGCTATTTGTTTTGAGATTGTTCATTATAATCACCATGGGAAAAGCAATGATAATTCAGCCTAGGATATACTTGTGTGAGTCTAACAGCTTTCTTTTTCCTTACATCAGAATATTTAATGAATATTGGGGTATAGGATAAGCGTTCTTGATTATGACTAACAGCTAAGAAAACACAGATGCAAAAATCTTGAACTCTTCATCTGCCAATGACATTCAATGTTGGCTGGAACCCTGAAGTTTCTTTCAAGTTTCCTTGTTTGCTTCTACTGACATATATTCTGTGCATAAATAAACCTTTTCCTTTCTGACATCTTTTCTTTCAAAATCTAAAGCTGCAAGTGACCCCTGAGAATAACCTTTGTTTTTCTCAAGGACCCTTTATTTCAGTGGGAATCTCTCTGCAGAAGAGCTGGCATGGAAAGTTTTAGCAGCAGTAAGTACTGACTGTACTCTAAAACCCACCTGATCACAAAGACTTTTATCAGAGCTTTCAGTTTTAGAAGCTGGATTCTGAGGGAAGGAAGTATGGAGCTCTTTGTTTCCTTGGAATCATCGTTTGACTTCGACAGTTTCTACAGTAAGGAGCTGGAAACTTCCTTTGTCATCTTAAATTCACATCTCTGTGAAATAGAATGTTAACTTTCAATACGTCACAAGCAAGTGAAATCTGTGGTGCTTCAGAAAACACAGATGAAGAGAATTTCTCCTAAAGCTAATAGAACAAGAAAAAAAAAATAATATTATGATTTGTTAGCAGTAACATTGACAAATATGTTACTGACACATACCACTAGGGCTTTTTATCCTATGGATGCTGTCTGTAATGACAGCCTCAGGCTTCTCAGAATGTAGAATACACTAACAACCTAGTAAAGGAGTGTCAAGAAAGAGAAATAAGAAATGTTATGGACGATGAAAGAAAACACACATCTTTTCTGCTGTCTTTTCCTTCTTTCCTATATTTTCCTGCAGTAAGTCACATACAGAAAAAGAAGCCAAATCACCCAGTTTTCAATGTATATAAGTAAGATTTTAACTGGTATATTAGATGCAGAAATAAAGAAAATCCTTATGCAAGACACACAGAAGTTGCTGTACTGTGAGTGTTAGGACTAAGCTTAAAGGAACTAAGGTTAAAGGAGCTAGTGTTAAGGGCAGATCTTTGGCATCTGCCATGGTCAGAGCTGGGATCCCTGCAGTGAGAGGGGACGGCTGAGAAATGGGAGTCAGTGTAAGAGGAAGAGGTCAGTTTGGTTTTCAAAGCAGGAAAGTGGATGGATGCATTTGGCTAAGCTGCCAAAGAATTAGGTTTCTTTTGGTCAACAGTGCATGGAAAATTAGGCAGGAAAAGCACTGGAGCAACACTGGGGCTGCATTTTTAAGAAAGTGAATGCTAAGCAAGAAAAGAAACATTTATAAATTCAAGCAGAAAGTTTGTCCAGTTACAAGTATAGTTGAGAGACAGACAAATAACAGGATATGGCTGGCAGAATAAATAGGCAAGGAGTCTAAAGGCGTTTCCATGAGTCACTGTTGGGCTACCATAACTGAAAGGGTACAGTGAAATGATTCAAAGGGATGCAAGGAAAATGGAGGCAGAAGAAACAATAAGGAGGATAGAAGTTTTGTGGGGCTGAAGAGAGAGAGAAATGGATGAGGTGGAACGATGTCATGGGGAGATACCTCTCTTGGCCAGACAAGTGGAAAACTGAGATGTAGATTGTAGTTCTGTTTATGGTCTTCTGCCAGCAACTGCTTGTTTACAGCACCAAGGGTTGAGATGACAGCTGTACTTTAATACGACAGGAAACCTTGTTTCACAGTAAGTCGGATTGGTCTGGCAAGGGACCACATCTGGTAGTAACGGAGGTCTGAAAAGCCTTTTAAACCTTGTACACATATAAAAAGAACAAAAGTGGGAAAAGAAGAATATATCTTTCTCTTTCAGATTTATGATGCTGGAGAAGAAGGATTCTTTTTTCCAAGAATCATTGCTGGATGCTGGTGGAAGCAAACAAAATCAAGCAGGCCACTTGGAAATCAAAGCATATTTTAAAATGAAGGATTTGTTTTTATCCTTACCAGGAGTAAAAGCTGGAATGAACCTGGGCCCGCTGTTGCCATGTAAGTGTTTGAAATGAAATAAACAGTTTTCTGACTGAATGGCTATCCCCATGGCAATAGCAGAGGATCTTGCACATTGAGGAGTGAAAGGAATGAATAGATGAGAAGGAAGCACAGTAGATCCTGACACAGCCCAGGGTACAACATGTATACTTAGAATTGTGCTGTGAAGAATACATGCAGAAGGAACAGTCCCTGTATTTCCAGGGTTTATCAGTAACATGAGATAGGACCACTCTGCAAGTCAGGCAAGGACAAGAAGAACTTTTGTTAATTTTAGAAGCACTGGGATTATTGTGTCTGGAGCATTAAAAGTGCATTATTTAAGGAGTGTCTAAAACTTTTATTAACTACTATTCAGTTACATTTATTTTCTATCCCATGGCTCAAGTACAGCCTGGATAGTTACCAGGATAAACAATAAAGCCAACGGGAGCTGTGCCTACTTATTCCAAGACTGGAAGAAGCTCTCTAGCTCCAGCTCTTAACTGAGTAACCCTTGCAAAGCTGTAGCAGAGCTCTGTATGAATTAATGATATATTTTTTTTCCGGTTATGCTGTAAAACAGGAAAAAAAAAGAAAGAAAAATGTCACTGGCACCAACCAAATTCTAAATTTTAATTTTGGCTTGAACCAAAAAAGATGTTCTGACACAGAATGTTCCCATTTGGTGAAAACAAAAACATGAAGGTATTTGGAAGAAAAGCCAAAGAAATAAAGACTAGCTTTGTGAAATATGATGTGGCAATTTCACGTCCTTCTCCATAAGTTCAGAGATCAGATTTCTCACACAAGGTATGACACGCTGACTTTCTTCCTCTCCCACATGCCTCATATTCTCAAAGAACGCCCAATTCGCAAGACTGGCAGGCCAGTCCCAGGTTGAGCTTTCTCTCTAATTCTTGTTGATATTCTTATGTTCCACTAGGAAAAAAGATGCATACGTTCTTTAAACCACAGAGTGGAAGTGAGGACTACGTGTTTTCTTGCTTCTCAGCACGAAGGTAAGAAAGCAGGTTTCAGTTCCCACGGGGAGAAAATGGAACTTCATTTGCATCTCTTATTCTGCTCATTCCTGAAAAATCCTGAATAGTTCCAGTTCTTGAGCCCTTATGTGAGCAGGGAACATTCCTACTATTTCTTCTGTTTTGGTTTTGAGTGTCTGGCTCACAAAGAAAACAAATGAATAAACACACTTAAAGCTGTTCAATACATCTGGATTGAATTTATTATTTAAGTTCAGGCTGATCAAAAGCCTAGTATTGCTGATTATTATTCACTGGAAAAAAAAAATCCACCAAGCTGGTGTTGAAAGCTCCTTAGCTCCTTCGTAGCCCAGTCTCCCCATATGATCTCTACAAATCTGTCCAAGTTAATATTCACTGTGAAGAACTCTATTCTTGATCTCTTCTTACCCCCAAAATTCTCTCAATTAAAATAAAGAGAGGTGATATGGCAGATTTTCCAGGCATAACATGGAAATAAGATAATCAATTCTGATAGTGCTGTATGACAGCTTTGAACACTTCAGTGGAAAGAGCCATCCCCCAGCAATACTTACTTGGAGGGATCAGTATGAACATATATTTTAAACTGTGATCTGAAATAAGAACTTAGAAATCAATGTTTCAGGTGGTCTTTGGCTTCCAATGACTTTTCACTGAAAGCAATTTAGCTACAAAAGAAAAAACCTAAACCACTACTGCCATTACAAGCTTTTCATGATGAGGCATAAATAAGATGCATGAAGAATAATGAGGTTACAAATTCAAGCAGTCTAATGGGATGAAAAAGTAAATTCACACAATCAAAGGTTAATTCAGGTGGGAAGGGACATGCTACTTCAACTTCCTGCTCAGAGCAAGGTCAGTAGGGAAAGACCAGATCTGGGGGTTTTCAGGTGGGTGTGGAAAATGTACAGTCTCTGGGACACTGGCTCTACTGCTGGACAGTCCTCACATTGTACAAGTTTTTCTTTCCACCTAATTGGAACCCTTCCTGTTGCAGTTAAGTTCTTTCCCTCTCATCCTGTTTGGATCTGTCTTCTTGATGACCTCCTCACAGGCTCTGAAGGGCTGCTGGTAGGACCCCCTTAAGGCTTCCCTTAATTAACTTAAGAAAACTTAATTAAGGTTTCCTCTTTATTTTAGTTTCCTTGTATACATGCATATGGCATGTGCTATGATAGAGTCTCTAATTACCTGAACAAATGCTATGTCTTTCACAAGATTTCATCCTCATTTACTAAAAGGTTGGGCAGCATCTTACTTAAAGGGTAACAACTCATTAAATTTTTATTCTGCTTTGTTCAGCATGTGGTCTTATTTCTTGTTTACAGCACACTCTTAAAATTAACCCCCTAAAGAGGTTTTTCTCATTATCATTAATTCCCTTGCAGGTTTCTAAATAGTATCGACTGCGAGACTTGTGTGGGAATTGGAATTTGCATTACCTGAAATTACATAGAATGGCTTTGTATTTTTAATTTCTGATTTGGAAAACAAAAATGATGCAGCAAAACATTTTTAAATTACAAATTTACCATAATAGTGGATTAGCTCTGACTGAACAAAGCAATAATTGTTATGCAGCATGATTTTTTTTCAGTTCTGTAATTTCAGATACTGGGTGGCCCGAAGGTATATTACACTTATTTTGCAAGATGGAAATTGAAGCACAGAAAAAGAAAGTTCTAGAGTTTCCACACATTTTCTAAGTATAAACTGAAACATTTGAGAATGAGGATAAACAGGGAACTGAGAAAGCTTCAGAGTCCTGAATCTCCGTACTCTTCCAAATAATAGAGAGAACAAGTTTGAACTTTATGGAGATCGTGAGGCTCTAGAAAGAGAGGGAAAGAGAATTGAGTCTTCATTGTTTGTGAGGGTCTGCATAGGCAAGAACAACTAAAATTAATTAAATTTCCATCTGTTCTAGAGGTCTGAGTGCAATTCATACATTTACTGGTAAGGAGAGCTGCAAAAAGTTGATGTTCTTCTTACAAGCCCAGCACAAAACCAAAAATAACTGAGGGTTTTCTGATTTAGTTAGCCTGCTCCCAATATGCAGCAATGGACGCAGCAATGGCCACAGCAGTTTGCAGAGGACACCACACAGAAGGAGCCATCATTTCTGCTTGGACCAGCATCTGTGTCCTCTACAGGAGCAGTGGGGTATGGAAGGGCATGTTGCCCAGCTCTTCAGGAGCACATACTCCTGCACATCAGAGACCTCATCCCAGAGTGAGCCCCCAAAGGTGGATGCATCTCTGCTGCTGGGAGCTGTGGGGACATCCAGGGCCTCTTAACAGGTGCCCAGGGCAGAGGGACTCCATTCTTGCCCATGCCACCAAGTAAGCTGCAGCAGTGAATCAGGAGGCTGTTATCAGTAGGGATGGTCATTGGGGGAATGGCTGGAACTTCTTGAAAGCCATGCAGGAACCAAAGCGCTTTCATCAGCTACTTTGATGAGAGGAAGGCAGAGGGTTTCTGGGATATAGAGACTCCTGTGGTGGAAGGGACAAGATGCCTTACCAGGAAGGGATACCAGGAAGACAGCTCCTGCCCTACCTGCAGATCTGCTGTCCCAGAGGAGAGTCAGTGTTTTGGTAATGAGAGTGGGACTAAGCTATGACCCCAAGCCAGGGGTGCCTGAGCCCCTTCCAGTAGAGGCAATTGAGAAGAAAATAAGGGGAGACATTCTGATGAACTTGATACATACAAACAAGGAAGAATTAGGAGTGTGAAGGTAGGGGAGCAGCCTTGACTGTAGCGACAATGAGGTGGTGAAATGCATGATCTTGAGAAGAGATGCAAGGCAAAGAGCAGCAGCATCTCAACCCTGGACTTCAGGAGAGCAGACTTTGGTCAGGGATCTTCTTTAAAGAAACCCAGTCCTGCAGAGAAGGGTACAAGAGTCAGTTCTTGAGGATCACCTCCTTCAAGCTCAAGATCTTCTTGGGCTAACATCCTTCTCCATGTGTAAGCAATCGAGCAAAGGTGCCAGAAGGTCTGCATGGGTAAACAAGGAGCTCCTTGCTGATCTGAAATGCAAAATGGAAGTGGAAGCAGCGACAGGTCACACGGGGGAATCATAGATAGAGACACTCTTTGAGTGTGCATGGATGGGGTTAGGAAAAGCTGGAATCCACATGAAGTTGAATGTGATGTGGGATGTGAAGGAAAACTAAAAAGTCATCCACACTTAAAACAGCAGCAGAAGACTAGGGAAATTGTGGGACTGCTGCTGAATGAGGGAGATGGCTTGGTGATAACAGCATGGAAGTGTGTGATGTACTCATTTGCTTTCTTGTCCTCCTTTAGTTATAAGAACAGCCTTCAAGTATCCCAGTCTACTGAGATCAATGGGAAAGTCTGGAGCAAGAACTTATCGATGGTGAAGCATAATTACAGGAGAAAGATTTTCAATAAACCAGGCATGCATAATTCCATGGTACCTGGCAGTTTGCCCCCATGAATGCTGCAGGAGCTGATGTCACTGCAAGGTCACTCTCAGTAATCTTTGAAAAGTCACTGGGGGAGATTCTTATTGACTGGAAGAATGCAAATACCACTTCTATTTCAGAGAAGGGCAAGAAGGAGGATTTCAGAAACTACAGGTATGTCACCTCAATGCCTGGGAAGATCCTGGAGCAGCTTGTCCTGGAAATCATACCCAAATATTGAGGTCAAGTGGGTGACTGGGAGTAATCAGCATGAATTTATGAAGAGTGTAGTTCCTGGCTGACCTGACTGCCTGCTATGTCTAGATGATTGGTTGGGTGGATGAGTAGAGAGCATTGTTTATCTTGACCTTAGCAAGGCTTTTGACACTGACTCTCATAGCACAGACACACTGATGAAATATAGATTAGATAAGTGGGCAGTGAGGTAAATTAAAAGGAATGACTGAATTGATGTGAGATGAAAAACCTTATTATCAATGACAATATGGGAGGAACTCATTTTCCAGCTTTCTCTCTTTATTCTCCTTTAAAATATTCTCAGAAACCTTCTGCCCTAATTTTTTTTCTACTTTCTTTTGGGTTTTGATGGATTTTACTAAGGTTTTTCCATATGTTCTAGACTGTAGGCCTTACCACTACTTGGAATCTGCGTGGGCTTATGCTGAGGCCAAAATAAGGTATACGCAATCTATAGTCCTGTCTGTGTTCCCAGAAATGCATGACAAGAAGAGCAGTATCATGAGGTCAAGCTTCCCTTGCCATAGTGCCATAGCTTTGTTGTCCCAGTTTCCTCCTACCTGGCAGTCAGCAGCGTTTTCTCCTGTTTCTTTTTGTTTAATGGTTCTCAGGTATTTTCATCCACAAATTTATCTAGGTACATTTGAATAATTTCTTTTTTTCCTATTCCCTTACATCCTGCAGCAATCATTATACAACACTTGTGTTTATAATTACAGCTATTTGCTTCAAAGTTGATGCTTAGATTCATTTCTTTATTCCTGTGTTGTGACTAGTAGATAATCCTTCCCAGTTTATGTTCTCTGTGGCGCGTATAATTTCATGATCTTAAAATATTTTCCTAAGGAATCTTTTTTAGTACAAAAGAATGCTAATATATCTGCTCATAAAACAGTTATTTTATACCCCTTCTCATTCTCACCACCTTCCTTTCTCACCTTCCACTGTTCTAATTCTGTTACACTTGTCCATGGGCAGGGAGAACAGGATCATGTGTGGTGCTCAAGTTGTGAGCGCAAAGTAGCATAATTTTTTTTCTTTTCTCTTTCCGTTATTTAATTCTTTCCCTTTTGTAATAATTTCCAAAGCTTTAAATGCCTAGCAGATGTCTTCCTAGAATGATCCACAAAAATTCCAAAATCAATTTTGTGAGATTTAATAAATGGTTTAGAACACTTTAGTGAGCATGTCCAGTTAGAGGTATTTTTCTCAGTTTGTTTCACATTCATCTGCATTAAAACTTACTTGCAATTTACAATTTTGCCTGGATCTGTGGTTCTCCCACAAAACCCAGTTGTGTTAGGAAGTGGTACATTCGTTCTTTCTGGCTTTGCTGTGCTTTGAATCTGCTGTATCCACAGCCTGCTGCAGGTACCTTCTCCAAAGGAAATGATTTGTGTCTGCTCTTTTAGTGAAATACTGAGGTGCTCTGTTTCTTTATTGTATTTACCCATTTAGAGCAACCATCTGTATGGGAACTGTTGAGTCATGGCCTGAACCTCTGATAGATCACCTGAGGTGAGCACTGAGTCAGCCGTGGGTGCACAGGTGAAGGCAATTCACCTGTGTGACTGGAAGGGGTTTAGCCTGGCTTCACCTCTCCTAGACCCCATTTAAGGGCTGACTGCCACTGAGAAAGGATCTCTTTTTGGAGATCACTTCCTCTGGAGTTTTTCTGCAAGCCTACAACTCTGGTGAGCTTTTTATTTATTTTTGATCGTCTCTTTCCACTGGGATAATCTCTCTAGTTATACAATCTGCAGATAGCAGCCTAACCACGCTGCTCTGTATGTTTGTTGATTGTACGCTATCTCATCAAAATACAGTGTTTTTACCCCAATGCTATTTGTAGGAATTACATTCAAAACCATACAAAATTGTTGTTTATCTTCAAAAATTTCCAACACCTAGTATCAGCACACAGCAGTGAAGTTACTTTACTCCACTTTTTTGCAGGGGGGGGAAAAAATCCTGTACTTCCTCAGTGATATCTTTGCTTTAACTGAGTAGTATAAAATACAGGTGCATGTCAATATCAGTATCTTTATGTAAGCAGTATATTTTTGGCATGAACTTCCTCCAACTGCTCAAGCTAGATGTAATTTAAACTAGTTAATTACAGTTTTAAATTCAAACTTCACGGCAATCTCATTCCTACTGAAAAGCATGCTGTAGATGGGCCAGGCATACCATTTTCCACAAAAGCTGTATATGCTATGTACGGTCACTTGTTTTAGTAGTGTTGCTGTCTAGTATTGTAATTTCAGAGAAGACAGAAAAACTGTATATTAAAAAAAAAAACTCAGTAGAAAAAGCAAACAAACAGTAACAACGACAAAGTGATGTTTAAAAAAATCTCTGTGTAACTCTTTAATGTACCAAGCCCTCCTACATCATGAGTTATATTCTTAGTATACATGGTAAATGAGCTAGCTTTAATGAAAGTCAGTGTTCTTTTTGTGTTAACATTCTTATATTTTTGATTCAGTAAACCACCCCTATACCTGTTCTTTGAAGCATTTTTTTTTCCTGTAATAGCTTTGAGATCATTATTTTGGTGCTTTTAAATAAAATCTTAGAAGTATTAAAAACCTTCTTTCACAATGGGGGTCTAGCAATACAGAGTATGGGTTTTTTAAGGCTGTTGTTGTAGGGTTTTGCTCCTAACAATAGTGCCAGGAATAATAGTCCTCATTTCCACTGAAATCAGACCACATTTTTAATCAGATTCACAGTACATAACATACCTCTTGACGTAGCTCCATCACACAGTCAAAATGCTCTGAAGTGTGTCCGTAACCACTATTTCTTTCCCCGCTTGGCATTCAATTTGCAAATCATACATTTGTGGCTGAAAAAACAATCTCTATTCTTAGCGGCAGCAGAATGGGTTGCCAGGCCCCTCCTGGCACTGTCAACAAGTGGTTTATGGTCAGTGTCAGCTAATAGCAGCCTCCCATAAATAAAAACATGAAACAGTTTTCACCCGTGGACTGAGACCAAAGCCACATTCTTTATTTGAGTTCATTGACAGCTTGGTTTTTTGTTCATTCCTATGAAGCTTGCTTTTGGGATTTTTAAGCTTTGACCACACCATTGTAGGGGATTGTGCAATGCTTTTCTTAGAGCTTTCAGTGAACAAATTTGTTTTGCATTTATAATCATAGCAACTCATGACTGAAATCTCATCTACTTCTGCAATCTTTGTTAATGATTATGGTCTACAATGTGAGTTTTGTCTATAACTGGATACTAACTTCCTAGAGCCTCCTGGTTTATTAAGCATGCAAAAAATCATTTCTATTTACAATTTCTCTAAATATTCTTCTCCTTTCTGTGCAATAGAGCATGCTCTATTTCAGTGTGATTGTTCAGCTTCTTTGTGTTGATGTCTAAATTAAGGTTTTCTTCTCAGTGCTGAGTTGTGTGTGTTGAACATTTGTTGGCTCTCCTTATTGATGTAGAATTCCGAGAAAAACAGCCTACTTTGCTATCTCTTGGCCTCAGTCTTAGGGATTTTGTGAGATCACAGAGATTCTTCAAGGGCAATATGTAGAACATAGGTCTGAAATATTCCTTTTTCATTCTGTGTTCTGTGGTGATTCTTCTCTGATTATAAGAGCTGGATTATGACAGGGTTTTTTTTTTTTTCTCTGTCCATAAGGTTGTTTTTTTTTTTTTTTTTTTTTTCCCCCTCTTAGAAAATATGTTTGCTTTGGCACCACTTTTGCTTATGCTCTTTTGACTGTGCTAAGAGTAATGTGTCGTATTAACTCTCAGGCTGGCTGTCCATTTGTCTTCCGTTGCTGTGTTGTCCTGCAAGACTTGTTTGAGCCAGCAATATGCTGGTGTTGGTTGTTCCTGTGTGTGTGCAACAAAGAAGTGTGCATCCATGGCTTTGTATATTTTTTTTCCATATGTTTGGCATTTGCAGTGCTGTTTGGCAAAGGATATGCTGTGGGTTGTGTTTTTTTGTTTGTTTGTTTTTGGTTTTTTTTTGTTGTTTGTTTGTTTGTTTTTCCTGTGATTTCTTTGTGGAGTTTTATTCTGAGGTTTTCTACACTTTTCTATATTGGGGTTACTCTTTCTAAATGTCATGCTGGGCTCAGGTTACCCTCATAACGTATCTCATTCTGAACAGGTAAGCTCTATTCCTAGAGAAAAAGCAATGTCGTTTGTCCAGAGGTTCACCATTAGGAGGAACTCTATGACAGTCTTCAGTTATTTTTTGTCTTGCACTTAAATAAAAATTTATCATCTACTATGTGATTTGGTCAGTGCTACGTACCTCCCAAGCTGCAGCCTCTCACTGTCAGTCTTTGTTCAATGATTTGTACTTATTTTTCTTTTGTAATAAGATAAAACCTGATTCTCCTTAGTTCCATGTCATGCAGAAATGGAGACAAGCGAAGAAACAAGAGGGCAAAAACAAAACAAAACAAATCAATCATTACAAAACAATCAATAGCTACATTATTGTTTGTGTAACACAATGTTAACACAACATAACACTATATACAACACTGTATCGAACCTAACAGATGCTGGGCTTTCCTGATTTATTTTTTTCAGTTATCATTGCTCAGACTTCCTAGAATTATCGCTCTCAGAAAGTGTAATTTCAGCCCTTAAATCATGACATCTATGAAAAAACGCATACAAAAAGAGGCTTTGATCTTTAATGGAAACTTTTTTAGTTTCCCAGCTATTTAAGGATTGAAAGGAATCTGCTGTTTCTCTGTACCGTCCCTTAAAAATGATATTTCAGTAAACTTCCTTGTCTAAAACAGCAAGATGGAAATAAATCAAATTTTGAGCTGCCAAATAAGTGAAATAATACATTCTCAATGTATGAACAGGAAAAGGATGTATTTGTTGTCTGCTTTCTTCTCCAGTTATAAGCCTTAGCATCTCAGCAGAGAATATGAGCACGCTCCTGCTTCTAAAGGACAGTTAAATCATTTCCATCACTGAACAACACAGTTTGCCTCTCCACAAAACTTCTCTGGAGGGAGAGCTAACCATGTTAAGTTGAAATATAGACTCCCAGAATCCTAGAAAGGTTTGGATTGGAAGGGACCTTAAAGACTATACAGTTTCAACCCCCTGCCATGGGCAGGGAATTCTCTCACTATATTAGGCTGCTCAGGGCCCTATACAACCTGACCTTGAAAGCCTCCAGGGACTGGGCAGCCTCACCATCCACATCATGAAAACTTTGCTTCAGTTCTTACCCTTAAGGATGTTCATACTTCTTATTGGTAGCTTTTCATGCTTCAGGAAATCAACTCTTCCTCTCCAGGTTGGGAGCGTTTCTTCAGAGGAGTCCTCAGTTGTCGCTTGGTTCTCTTCCATCAGTCTGCAAGCATAACTCTAGAACAGCACACCTCCTCTGCCACTACAATCCTCCTCTGGCTTTTGCAGGAGAAAAAGGCAGTTGGAAGAAGCAGACACTGAACAACATGAAGGGCCAGAGCAGTTCTACATCTCTACATCATCTGTTTGTAGAGAAATACCATCTCATCACATATCTAACCAGTAGATAACAACTTTCCATCTCAAAGCGCTTTATAACTGTGATTTCTGTGGTCTACTCTCCTAGCTGCTTTGAAGGTGGTGTTCAGTGGTTGCAGCAGACACCAATGTCCTTGGAGTTTCCTTGAAGCACAGGCCTGGGCTCTCCATGTAGCAGAGCTGTGCTGTAGGCAGCCTCAGCTGGAGCACTTAGCACAGATGGCTCCTGAACACTAAGGCCTATGTGCCTTAGTTTGCCTTAGCTGAATCTGCTCAGTGCTAGTGAGATTTTCATTTTCTGTGTGTCTTCCTCAGAAATTAACTGTTTCTGTGTCCTAAATCAGCTAGCATTCTAAATGACAGATATAACACTAGTGGCTGCTTGTCTTCTGCTGTGGACTTCCATCAATGTACTTATTACTGTTTGAACATCTGCATGTTTAAAACAACCTTACTCCAGTTCCATCTTCAGGCAGCATCTTGGCACAACACACTTTTGGGATTCAGTTGACTATTTTATCAGTTTTCAACTTCTGTGGAGTGATTTAGCTCCTTTACAACACACATAGTTTTCTCTAGAAACATCTGAAATGATTGCTGTACAAATTGCTGTGAATACCAGAGGATGAGACATTCTTTTTTCCCTAATTTCTGAGCACAGAGTAATGTATGCAGTGAAGCTGGGCTAGCTGACACCACTTGTGACTCTGGTATTTTGCATTTAGACACAGCTACTGTTGTATGCAAAATCCTTTCTTTTTTTTTCCCCCTCAAGTAAAGAATCCAGAAAACTGCAATCGGAAAGAGGTTTACAAATGAGTCTACAATTTAGAGCATCAAATCTCCTCTGCTCAACTGTTCTATTATCCTGAATCTCATGTTCCTGGAACTCCTCTGCCCCAAAATGTAAAACAGCTAATGCCATCTTCTGAAACTCAAACCATTGGACTTCCGTATGAGGTGTACCATGGGGGAGCAAGTTTGCCAGAGCAATGCAGGAAGGAAGAATAAGGAGGAGTGGAGAATGGACCTTCAGGGATCAAGTTCAACTGCCCAAGCACTTCAGGGCTAAACAAAAGTTAAAGCATATTATTGAGAGCGTTCACTGAGAGAGATAGGACATTACCTACCTCTCCATGAAGCATGTTCCAGCCAGTGTTCCTCCAGCCTCACAGTAAATGTCCAGACGTTTGATTAAGAACCTTAGTCACCATCACACCCATATGTTCAGCACTTTTGTGATTACAACTCTTTGGACATGTGCCAAAGAAGTTTGACTTGCCCTTGATGTCACTATAGAGTACTTGATAGGACAGGGTGGGAATATTCAGATTCCCTCTGGCTCATGTTCCACTTGCTTGGAAGAATTATTTTTGGATCATTAATCATAGGATAATAGAATCATAGAATAGCTTGGGCTGGAGGTGAACTTAAAGCCCATCCAATTCCAGCCTCTGCTGTGGGTAGGGCTGCTACCCACCAGATCAGGCTGCACAGGGCCCCATCCAACCTGGCCTTGAACACCTCCAGGGATGGGGCATCCACTGCTTATCTGGGCAACAAAGGAATGCGTATACATAAATGAAGATTGATCTCAAGTGATGAGTAGCTGGAAATGAACCATGTTACAATTTTAAACAAGTTATATATCTTGTACAAAACTACAGTATTTTTGACTTGTCTTTTTCTTGTGTTGTAATTTTGAGCTCATCAAGAATTCTTTTCTCCAGATTTTAGATCTATTTTCCTTTGTTTATACTGAAAATATTGTACATCCCCCACGTACGGAAAACTACTCTATAAAGCCTTGCTGTCGCAGCTCTTGCTTTTCTGTCACTTCTAGCAGTTAGGGAGCCTTATTTATGACTTTAATATACATTTCTTTCCTAGTGTATTTGTCATTGTGATCTTGTTGAAACTTTTTGTTTTAAGTCACAGAGGTTTCCTTAAGGTTTTCTTAATGTTGCATGTTAATTCTCTCCATGTTTACAATTTATTTTCCAGTAATTGTGATCCCTCTAAGATTTTATTTGTGTGCTTTTTCTTAAGCCTATATTACGATGAACCCAAAGAGACTGAGGTTTGTCTGAGAGATTGGTGGGATGGACACGAAAGGATTTGTGCCCATCATTTCTCAGACTTTGGGCTATGGACAGAGAATGACACCTGAATACAAGCAACTAATACAATTTGAGATATCAGATGTCTCAAATGTCCCAGGGCATTTCAAGTCTATGGCACTTGCAATGGCACTCAATGTCTATACTTAGGTAACCAATTCCCACTCCAAAGAGGTGGGATCAAAATATCAAAAGACAGCAAGCTCTAGGTGTTTGCAGGTGAGCTAGGTGTCAGGCTTGCTTTATAGTCATCAGGGCTTACTGCAAACTGGCAGCTGCAGCCAGGCTGTCTAACAATGCATACCATTTCACAGTTATTTTTAACATTCAAACAGTTTGAAACATGGCTCTTGTGTCATCAGTGACAGGATATCCCTCCTTAGCCAGGGATGAACCAAAAGCATCACACAATTGCCCCCTTCTCAAACCAAATGGATTTGCATGGGCCTGCATGCTCTGGCTGTAAAATTATCCAGTTGGGTACAAAGTATTTGAACCCAAAGTCCATCTTGCATGGTTCCACAGCAGAGTGTAAGCCTTCTTGTTGCTCATGACTACAGCAGGCATGTGGTGACAATGATGAGAGAGGTGCCAGTGCAGTGAATCATAGAATCATTAAAGTTGGAAAAGACCACTACTAAGCTCATCTAGTCTACCTGTCAACCTATCACCAGCATGCCCACTAAACCACATTCCTAAATCAGAGCTGTCAGGCAATGTCTTGCTGCTGCACGTTTCAAACAGTGCTGGTGTACAGCGAGCATGGCTGCAGCTACATCCCTCACTCCATCACAGGGTTCGTATGGGGCTGTTGAGTGAATGCCACACACCAGGCAGAAGGGTTGGAAACTCTGAGGAACCCACCAGAGAAGTGGATTGCTCTTCAGGATGCAGAGCACAAGCAGAGTACGGACAAACCAACCCAAGGGTTGATATGTGGCACCTTCTGAGAGTATTGCACATTCTCAATCAACTGTTGGGGAATATAGGTGGAGCATGAAGCATCCATCCATCTTTCACAAAGCTGAATTTTTCAGTTAAATTAAAACACACACACACAAAACAGAAAAAAAAAAAAAAAAAAAAAAAAAAAAAGAAATCCTTGCACAAATATTCTTCTTGTTTAGTTTTGTGATCAAAATGACTGTCCTGGTATTACCTTTTGAATGACAAGTCATGCTGGTTAATGCAGTGAGGTTGTAGGACTGGAATACTTAGACCTGCCAAGATATCATAGAATCACAGACTCATAGAGAGGCTCAGGGAAGGAACCTTAAATATGTATGCTAACTGGTCATAACATAATGAAGATTAAAATCTCAAGTAACATCTTTCACTGAAACTTGAATTTTTGACAGAATTTTTTTAAACTGTCAGAGTGGAAGGGCTCATTTAAGCTTCCACAGATCTTTGATTTAAGGTATTTGTTCAATACCTAGATAGTTATAAAATATGGATACAACTTCTGGTATTTCTAGTTACCGGTTCTCTCCTAAAATGGGCAATGGTTAGTATCAGAACTATGCTAACTATTTGGAGGCCCTAAAACATGTCCACACCTCGAGTGTTATAAGCTGAAGTTTTCATCTGAATAGGTATAGCTTAGATAGAAGATTTAAGGATATAATTATGACTGTGATGCTGAAAATTGTGTCTAAACAATACATTTTTATTGCCAAAGAACTTGAGAGCAATTTTTTCTTGTCGCCAAAGCAAATGCCTTAAGGAAAGTGAGCAGAATGAATAATTTCAAAAAGCTTTTTTTTTTTTTTTTTTTTTTTTTTCCCCAGGGGAATCTTGAAAACTACATTTATAAATCACCCATTTCTATTCAATATGCACACATTACATGAATGTAAAGTTATCACCACATTAGCAATTGAAAGATGTTTTTCAGTGGAAATTTATGCAGCACAACTCTGAAAAGGGTTTGTCTTTTATGCATTGTGAATGTATTTTCTGGAAAGGCGTGAATGACCTCCTACCTTTGAGTCCCTGCTGACGTAATTATTTCCAGAGAGTCATACTTTCATGTCTTTTTTTCCGTTAAAGATTGAAAAGTGAGATTCACTTTGACCAAGTAAAGGGAAGTGCTCAGGAGTGGTAGGAAAGGGTTTTGCTCACAGCATTGCTGAGGTGAGTCCTGCTGGTGCTGAGTATATAAGGCACAAAGGCTGAACAACAGAAACCATTGCTCTTGGCAGAACTCTTGTCCCTTTCATTTGTCTGCCAATAAATTGTGGCAAATTCAGCAGCCACTGCTGCCCATGCCAGCAAACAGCAAAGAAGGCAATAGGACTTAGTAGTGCAATGTTGTGCGCAAAGACAATGATTTTTCTGGCATCCTTCCCTAAAATCCCATTGATACATATGACTGTTATGACCTCATGTATATATATATATATACATACATCTCTTATTGTCGGAAAATAATATGTGTAATAAGATGGAAGAAAATTACACTCAAAGACATAATAGCATTCTGCTTAAAAACTTCCTAATTAAATCACTCCCAAAAATTAAAATAACAAAATCAGACTTATCCTAGATTCCTTTTTAATAAGCACTTTGAAATGTCCACTATTACTGATGGGACAAATCAGGACAGATAGCTGATATTTAAATACAGTTGAAATAAATATCATCTCCAATCTGTAGAGAACTTGAATTACCAAACGACATCTTTCAGAGATAATGACATCGTATGTGTACCTGTGTGCAGAAGTATGAAGAGAAAAGACAAAGCTTATTGTGCCCAAACTGTGCTGAGCAATAACACAGCATTCACCTTGTAAAGAGGCTGCAGGAATAAATGTCGTGTTTTCATTCTGAATAATGATTATCTCTGCTTCAGGTCTCAATTGGCATCAAAACTTCTAAATATGGAGACTTCTCTTTCTAAATGTTAGAATGAAACCGCCAGGCTGTTTATCTGCAGTTCCACTCTCTGCAGAATCACACAGGTGAGGAAAAAGCAGTCTAAATTTAATCTGTTACTAAGCTATAGACTTCTTCTGGGAAAAGAAATGTACATCAGTGTATACCAATTTAATTTATAACAATTCTCTTAGTGAAAAACAAAGAAGTGATAGTGGTGAGACCGCTGTAGGATTTTATTTATTTTATTCTATTTTATTTATTTTGCCCAGCAATGGAAAATTTTGGTTGAAGCACTTTAGTACTGTATGGTAACTGTTGAGTCATGGCCTGAGCCACTGATTGAGCACCTGGGGAAAAGACCCAGTCAGCCCTGGGAGCACAGGTGAAGGCAATTCAGCTGTGTGACCGGAAGGTGTAGAGCCTGACTCCACCTCTCTTAGACCTCATTTAAGGGCTGACTGCTACTGGCGTGGGGTCTGTGGTTGGAGATCCCTCCTTTGTAGAGTTTCCTTGTGGGCACAGATCTTTGGAGGCAGGTGAGCACTTTTTCTTTGTAACATCTTTCTATCACACTAGTTCCCGTGTTATTACATTTCCAGTAGCGCTATTCCACTGTGTTGATCTTTCTGATTGTTACGAGTACAAATATTTAAGATTGTGTTCCAAAAGATTCATTTCTTTTCAACATCATTCATATTTACAAGACTTCTACTAATTCCGCTTTTTTGGTGATTGTTTTGAGTTAGATTTGAAGCATTCCCACTAAAAATTGTTAAAAACACTACCTTTGAAGTCCGATAACTTCCCCTCAAGCACAAGTTATCCCCATAGAAAATTGCTATGGCTTGTAGAGCAGTAGTAGTTCAGAGGATGCTTTAAAGACCTGCAAAAGGACTTTCCTCAGCTAAATATTTTTCTTTTAGACCAGATTTTGTAAGTTTATTTTGAAATCATACCAATCATGTTAGCACTTTCTATACAAAAGCTATAAAATACATTTAGTATAACTAAAAAGAAGTAAATTTATTATTCCTGGCACTAGCTTAATCCTAAATGCCTTCAAAGAATTGAGAAGAGAGGAGGAGGGCAGGAGCAAAAGCAGCTATCTGCATTATGCTGAACCCAGAAAGCATTGCAGGGTCAAATTCCTCAGTGTAACCATCCTGCTGCATATCTGTGTGTCATGAATTCTGTATTTCCCACTCCTGCCAATGGAATAGCTTTTTGGTAGCTGAAATTTTGTTGCTGTGAGAGCTGGAGAGAATCTCTGGCAAGCTCTATGTATAATTTCTTTAGGGAAGAGGACACATGCCACTCAAAAAATGCCCAGTTTTTGCTTAGTGAAATTTTAATCTTCTTCATAAAAAGACACCAGGATATGATCAGATTTTCATACACTTTAAGTATTTTAGTGTGGTATATCATCATATCTTAGCACCAGAAGGCTGTAGTTTTTTAAGCTGGGTGAAGTCCCACCTCTTGAAATAGATGGATATTTTGCTATTCATTTCAGGAGAACAAAGGCTTTATATTGAGTATCATATTCTAGGCGTATCGAAACAAACTATGAGGTAAGGACTTCCTCATCATAAATGAGTAACAACACACTGTAACCATTAATTACTGAAGCTGTATCTTCTCAATGCAAGAAAAGGGAATTTGTTAACAGCACACTAAGCTTTACCAAGTAGACATCTACAATCCAGTGAAAAACAATAAAATGCACAGTGGCATCTGGTATTTTCTGAGTATCCATTAAATAAGTATGTATGTGCGTGTATAGACTGAAGATCAGAGTAATGCATTCTGAATAATTGCTTGGTTAGAAAGGTGAGAGCACTGGGGTCCTATCTCTGCAGTAAGGGCAGAAAGATACCCAAAATGTTTGAACAGGCTTCTACTAAAAAGAAAGAGCTACTCCTAACAGAAAAAGAGGCCAAGAAAAGCTGAGTGGGGTGGTGAGGGAGCCCTCTTCTGCTTGCTCATCATGATGGGTTGCATCCTGATTCAGAGCTGCCTGGCAGCTGGAGCAAACTCAAGAGAAATATAAGAAGCTTGGAGTAAAAATCAAGCAGCTCCTTCCTGGGAAGGCAAGTGCCCTTGTTTGTTGGATGTGCCACTGGGTTGGTGTAGAAGTGGGCTGTCCACAGGGGCTCCCTATTGGTACATTTCACTATCAAACTAAGGATCTGCAATGCAGAAAACAGAAAATAAAGGGAAAGGAAATCAGAACAACCACTGCAGCAAAACTGCCACGTGTTGGTACTACACATTAGTCAACGTCACAAGCTTTCTCTGCTGGCCTTTGAAAGCAGCCTGCCACCCATGTGGTTTGCCACCCACGTGGCTTCCTGTAGTGATATGTCTTGCCTGGGTTTTTCAGGGTCTTACCTTTATACTCTCCATTCTTCTTAGATAAAATGGCAATGTATGTATTTTAAAAGTGATAATGTGTAAGGACCCTATGCATATATGTGCATAGATTTAAATTAAAATATATGATATGTCATATTAAAGTCATTATATGATTCCAGAAAGCTGTCAAAAGCAGCCTCTGAATCACTGCTGACAATTAAATCATATTAAAAGTTGAATGATGCATACCAAACTGACGTTTTCTAGCATGTTTTGTAGATAGAGCCTGTCCCCAGGCAAGGCAGCTGTGAGATGACACTGTGACAAGACAGGTGGTTGATCCTCTCGTGTACACACTAAAAAACACACCAGTGTCTGGGCAGAAGCTGGAGGAACAGCCATGACAGCCTTGCATTCAGCCACCCTGGGTCACTGGCATGGGTTCCTAAGCAATGAGATGTCTTATTTCTAGAAATGGAAACAAAAGGAGAAGGGAGGAGGAGAATGGTCTCCTGTAAAAGTCTTTCCTTTTTTCCAGGCTTGGAAGAGATTTCTATGGCTTCTGCCATAGCTGTGCTCTGCAAGGGGATATGGGGGCTGCAAGTCAGATGGTTTGCTGTGGGAAGGGTCTGGATATTGAAGAAGTAGAAGTCGCATCACAGTGGATAAACACATCTTGTGCTGATATGTAAATACTTTCAGAGTACAACACAGAAAAGCAATAGAGAACTGGTGCCAGATTTGACATCAGCAGGGATTTGGCCTGGAATTGCTGAAAAAAGGTTACACTGCTCTTTTAAAATCAACTTGGCACTAGACCCAAGAAGGCTTACTATCACTGATATAGAAAAGTATCGGTGAAACTATAAAAAAAAATATTGGAATTTAGTATTTTATATGTAGGAATGTTAACAAGGAAGCCTAAGGAATGCATTACAATGTTGTCTCCATCTTGTTATTCAGTGTCATAGGTTTTTACGTAAGAAATCAGACAGCTTTTATATTTCATCCCATCTTGGAGATGGCCTCAAACATTTTTAATGGAGTGCTCCTTCACTGGTAAGGTAGTCCTGCTTGTATCTCACACTTTGGTAAGAGTGAACATTTGCTTTGATTCGATAGTACTGGAAGATCACTCACGACACGGGATAAACTTTGATATTTATTTGTGCTCTATAAAATCTTCTTCCTTAGTGCACACTGAAAGCAGAAAGACACTAGAACTGAAAAAGAGAGATTTAAATGAATGTCCCACCTGCTTTTTGTTAATCTTTCAGTAGATGACTAGTTCTTTTTACCAGAAAATATTGACTTTAGGGTTGAACCCCTTTTTTCTTTAACTGCAGGTAGTGTAGTCTTTGCTTTGAAAAGCTTCTACTATTTACTCTCAGAAGAAATGTAGTATCAATCTCTGCTTCTTATTAATTATGCAAGAGTTTCCAAAAGTTCTTTGACCACTAGTGTATATATAAATATACTCTTATTTTCCCACTGATTAGAAAATTAACATCTGGAAAAGGCACGTATGACAAGGGTAATCTTTAAGATACATTTTCATGCAGCAAGGTGCATGTAATTGTAGTAGCCAGATATGCTTTTCAACATCGATTATGTCAGAGAGGTATCATTTATCTTATGTGACACTTTGTGGCATGGCAAAAAATGATTTTCTCATTGCTTACTTTCACAACTGGGTTAGTGGATCCTATAGCTGATCTTCACATTCTTCATATTTCCAAATCCCATTTGAACACCAAGCAGGATGCTAGACCTAATAAGATTTAGCAGATTACTGAATATAGTATGATGCTAAATTAGCAAATTATTTGGGTATCTAAATCAGAGCATGAGAAGGTGACTATTACCAGGCAGTTGTTTTTAAGTAACTGGAAAGCAGTTTTCATGAAGGTTTACTGCCTGCTAGAGCAAATGTATTGGAGTTCTTCAGTCATTAAAATCTAACTATACAGGCAGCTCTTAATGTTCCATCAAACTCAGTGGAATAATCTACATGTGTTACTATAAATAAACTAAAAAATTCCAGTAAAATCAAATGCTGAATTATATATATTCAGTTAAGCATCTAATCTCAGCAGTGGAAGACTTTGCTTATTAACAGCTATCTTTAAAAATTCAGACTCACATTTGTTTACTACCTATCAGAGCTGAAGAATGTCAAGAGGATTTACCTTTTGTATGTGGAAAATCAGTGACTGACAGATAATATAAATGAATATTTGAGAACTGAATTCTGAAGTAGATGCAATTATATACCAGTCAGCTGCATGCTTCTTACTGCATGCATCTTACTATTACCAAGCAATCTCTTTTTTTATTATTTTTTTAAAGCTATTATTTTGATTAAAGCTGATAATCAAACCAACAGCAGAGCATGTTTTTACTGAAACAGTGCAGTTCTCTGAATGCTTTGTGAAGTCTTGTCTTTTCACTCAAATTTCACTTATGGAGGAAAAAATTGGATGAAAGGCTTTGGCAGTGTCAAAATAGCTCATTTTGACATCTTTAAATGAAAGTCTTACACTTTTTTGAAGTGGTGTTTTACTTTGATTTTTGTGTTTCATACAGACATGTGACATGTGTAAAAAAGCAAAAAAAAAAAAAAAAAAAAAAA
>PPHD01001399.1:0-43664 GCA_002909625.1 Bambusicola thoracicus
GAAAAAGAAAAAGAAAGAGAAAAAGAAAAAGAAATAAAACCACGAAAAACAAGTGATGCAAAATGTAAATGCTCACCATCAGCTAACCAATATTCAAACTGTCCCCCAGTAGCAGCAGCCCTGGCAAGCTTTTCCCCCAGTTTTTATTGCAGACCACAATGTCACATGTCATGAAAAAAAAACCCTTTGGTCAGCTTGGGCCAGTTGTTCTGGCTATCCCTTTGGAACTTCCTGTGCATATCCAGCCCCACCTTTCTGAGAAACAAAATGACATTGACTCTGTGCACGCACTGCTCAGCAACAACTAAAACATTATAGTGCAACCAACACTTTTCCTTAAAAATCCAAAAATAGCAACAGAAGTACTATTACAAAGAAAATTATCTCAGCCAAACTCTGCACAAATAACCACATATTTATCAAAGAAATATTCAAGACAATTCCATTAAAACAATGGAAATCACTGCCTTCTACTCATATATTCAAAATGCCAGAATGTGCCCGTAATTCTTCCTGGCATATTTTGCAAGTGGTTGGAAAAGGAGCCAAATTATTTATGGTGCTGATTCTCATGAACAAAATATATTATCGTTAGCATTACGAGTACATTTTTAACTTTATTGACAGTTCATGAAAATGTAGTGTCATTTTTCTTTGATTTATGTAGCTTACATAGTACTCTCCATACAAGTCTCAAGTCAAGATGTAAAAGTACATGCAGTGTAGTTGAGTTTTTCCTACTTAGATGCTGCTTATTATGGGTTGAAATCTGTCCTATATCAGTTTTAGGAGAGTAAAGGAGAAAAAATATATAAATATGTAACTCCCTGTGAATGAGAAAGTGCACCTACACCGTAGCTATATACAGTACATATATGTGTCCATACATTAAGGAAACAAAACCACAGTGTCAATCAGATGTGGTGGTGAATAATTTTACACTATCTATAGCTTAAAACTGTTGTTTACTGTGGACATCTGGTCAAAAATTGTTATTTGTAGGAAAACATTATCTTTAGGAAGAAAGTAAAAAATAACATAGTGATGTTAGAGGGACAGTCTATGAATTGCTTTTAATAGACTCACTGCTTTTGCCTTTTGTGAATTTCCAATTTGAATTCAATTGGAGTAATAGGAGTCATCAGAGTCACAGTTTAATAGAAACACAGAATAGCTTGGGTTGGAAGGGACCTTAAAGATGATCTAGTTCTAACTCCCTGCCATGGGCAGATTTGACAATGACTAGATCAGGTTGCCCAGGGGTCCATCCAACCTGGCCTTGAATGCCTCTAGGGATGGGACACATCTTCTTTGGGCAACGTGTTACTGTGCCACATCACATTCTGACTAAAAATAATTTCTCCCAATTCCTAACCTAAATCTCTCCTCTTTTAATTTAAAGCTATTTCCTCTTCCTATTGCTATAATACTGAATAAAAACTTGGTCTTCTTCCTGTTTATAAACTTCCATAAAGTATTATAAGGCTGCAATGAGGTCTCCCTGGAGCTTTTCCAAGCTAAACAAGCCCAGTTTCTTTGTTACTGTTCTTTTGTCTCTTTTGTTACTGGGGAGCTTAGAAATAAACACA
This sequence comes from Bambusicola thoracicus, assembly GCA_002909625.1. Classification (NCBI taxonomy): domain Eukaryota; kingdom Metazoa; phylum Chordata; class Aves; order Galliformes; family Phasianidae; genus Bambusicola; species Bambusicola thoracicus. Next base: position 1,590 of record PPHD01001399.1, read on the forward strand.
GATGTGGCCTGATGGACACACAAAGCTCTGCAATTCTCTACCCACAGCCCAAACTGGTTAAGTATGAAGTGTTTTTATTATAAATATCAAATAAAAGTAGATAAGAAAAGCCTCAATAATATTATCTACACTTGAGGCCAACAAGTGCAGCCAGCCTGTATTCCTCAAGCTAAACTCTCTTTTAATTCACTCTCCAAGACAAAGATGATTTTACGGCCTGCTGGGAATGGTTGCTCTGCCATGTTGTCTTCTAAATGTTGCTGGTATGGGCTTAAATCTTAAATCTTAAGTCAGGGAGTATTCTAACAGATACAAAATTAAACAGAGTAGATGGGCGGCATTAAAGCTTGGAAGCTCATCATACTTATTTACTACAGTAATTTTAAGTGTCTAGTTCAGAATCTGAACAGACAAGTTAGCAAGCTCTATAATCAAAGCAGTACTATTTAGCTCCCATCATATGCTATGTTCTTCCTCAAGGAGCATTCGCATAGGACTGTGAATTCAGCTCTGTAATTTTTGGGCTAGTTCTGAATCCTCAGTGGCTTGTTTGGAGAGCAAAGAGACAATGACCTGTTTATATTCTTTCAGGCAGGCATGCCTTTAGCATACAATATATTGTCTACATGTTATATATATCAACTGCTTTAAATGAACTTCAGAAATATGTATTTGAAGACTATACACCTATTTTTATTTTATGTGTTTCATATAAGAAATGCAAGCATTTTAGCTCAGACTCATATTTTATGAAACCTTCAGAAAACTGAGTGCCACTATTCTTTGTCTGAGTTAGCAAAATAACATTATTTGTAAGCATACCAAGGCATCTCATTGATTCTTTTATAAGCACATACACTTATTATTAAAATACTGTCTGTCAGCAGCTTCCTTTTAAAGCCCTATTTTCAGGGATTTATAGAGCTAACATATGTATCTTATGGGGAAAAGCCTACATTTGCAGGCCGATGATCTTATAGGTACTTGAATTTGTATGATCTTTTAAATATGTTGTGCTGATCACTTTGAGAGGCAGCAAGATGTAAGACAAGCAGATTTTCTTTTGATCAGCTTCCAAATGCAAAAGAAGTCTTTCTTTTCTTTAAATTGTATGTATATAAATTGAAAATAAGTCTGAAATGTTGTGTAGCAATAAGATGGTGTTTAGATGCTTGCGTAATTTTAAAGAAGCTTTAGCTATTTTTGAATGTTCGTTTCAAAAGATTATTTCACAGTATAGTATAATCATATTTAATATTATCAAAAAGGAAATACAGAAGAATAGATATAACTGATCTAGGATATAAATGTCTTTTTTTGTTGTTGTTGTTCAGTGACGATCCCTTTCTGTCAGGCAGACCTGCAGCTCTTCAAAAAATACCAGTGTCTCACCAAAAGAAAGCTAGGTAAGTCACATCAATAAGTAACATGAACAAGTATTTCCCATTGTTTGAGTTGCCTGAGAATTATTTCCAGCAATATTATCTAAAGTCTGAATATCAATACAGAAACAGTGGAAATAGGATCAATGCCATGAAACTTCAGGAGACAAGAAAGGATGGTCAGTCAGGTCAATACTAATAAATCATTTAAATGTTTTAAAAGATTCTACTATTTAACATCAAAAAAATAACAAGTTTAAAAAGAAATAATTCACTTTTAAACACTACCTCAAAAAGAAATGTTTCATTTGAATTTTTCAATCACAGAATGTGAAGTTTTTGTTCAACAACATGCCATTATTGTTTCTATTCAAAACTGTATGTACTATCTGCAGACATTGCCTTTATAGTGTGATTCACAGAAATACATATTCTGAACGTATAAAATACAACTGTATTTCAATCAATGCCCAGATATAAAAGTATGCTATAGGCATACTATATGCAGTTGTTATTAAAAAAGAAAAAAAATGAGATATGAGAACAAAATATCAAATACAATTAAGTACAAATCCAATGAAGCAAAAGTGCGACTGAAGGAAACTCATAAGCATTTCCTCCAGGCAGTAAACTAGATCTGCGGAACCACCACAAGGTTACTACTTTTCAATTCACTGTGGATTTTTAAAAATACCCCCTAAGTGTTGCTCTTGGCCCAGAGACTGGGAAGTTACAAAGCACATGGCTATATTGGTGCCCCTGTGCTGAATGATATTATATTGCACAAGCAAAAAACACTGTCCGTGAGAATTTCAAATGAACTTTTTCCTCAGAAGTCAAGTGCAGAATACCTGACTATGGAAATAATGAAACCACTGTAACTAGCATATACTAAAGTAGTATATTTATAATGTAACATATTGCATATTAGAATGTGCTTATTGCATATACTTTAATATAAGCATATTTCAGCAGTATATAGAATAGTTCAGTTGGAAGGGACATTAGGATATATAAAATTGCATATAGTAATATGTAACATATAGCTTAACAAAGAAAAATTTTGTTAAGCATTCTGAAAAAAAGTATTTCTTCATCTAGATTAACTTTACTTTTTCCAAGACATTACAATAATTTCAACCTATAACCATTTCTGTTTGTTACATTTGAAGGTGAAGTTCTATATTTGATATAAGGAAGAAATATCATTTCTGACTTCCTAGTGTGCAATTAAAGAATTCAAGACACTATAAAATTACTCAGTAGGTTGCTCTTCCAGTAAATCTCATTTATTCACATCTCATTTTCTAATAAACCAAAATATGTGTCTTACCTTCTGACCCCTATAAAAGTTTTGCACAGTGGGCATGGAAGAAGGGAATCTGAATCATTTTTCCATTACTACAGTAAGATAAAACATCTTTCACTCAAGCACCAGTAATACATCAGATCTAAATACATGAACAGAAATATTTCTTTCTCAGGTCTGTTTTCCTCCTAACATTTTTCATCAGAAATCTTACTTGAGAGTAAACAGGTAAGTTTCTTTTCACATGCATGATTAGTAATGCATAAACAGAACAAGTACTAAAGCTGGCTTTGCACCTACTGAATGCTGCAAGTGTCTGTACTCATTTGATATGCATCTAGCAAAGCTTGGATGTTCCCAGAAGGCCACTCCATGAACACTGAGAGAGCAGCGTCTGCTAGTGGTGCCTGTAAGTCACAAAGACAGAAAATATTTATATATGTGAGAGCAATTGGAAAGAATGAAGTATATTTAAATTACATTCCCTGTTATTTTAAAAGCACACACAGACAGAATTTCATACAATAATCATCAGCATACAGAGAATGCTACAAGATTCTGAAACACATCTTAGTGTTCACTTTGTGGGTTTTTAGCACTGTTTTGGTAATTAAAAAAATGTTTATGTTTTGCTTCATTTTCATAAATTTGCCTGATAGGTTTTATCAGATTGATTTGCCACTTTTCTCTCTCTGTCTGTAATGCATATACGAACATATATACATCACAGCCCCATAAATGTAAACTATGAGACGTAGTATATTATATATACATGCTATATATAAATATATATGCATATGTAAATATGTGAGATATATACATTCACAGATATATACATACATACACACACATGTGTATGTCTAGTGATTATTTCTGAAGCATAAAACAACAATTTTTCCCTTTCTGTTATTGCATAATTTCAAAGTAATTCCATACCTGTGGCATTGAGAGGACATCGATTGAATGCCATGTCCCCAGCTGGGGTCCTTTTCCACACCATTGACATCAAATAGTCTTCGGGACATATTTCATAAGGTGCTGCCATTTAGAAATGAGAATTTTAAAATAAAAATTAATGTAAAAGAGACATTTTCCATCAGAAACATAGGTCTTCCATCTTGTACTAATTCTTCCTGAGATGTATATACTAAGAGCTTTTGATATCATTTTAAGAATGAAATGCAAAATTGCAACCATAATTTTTGGATAACAACTGCCTTTGTGATGGTCATTATTTCACAGTCTGTGCCCTTACTGTCTTCAACACACACTCTTAAGATGGCATCTGCAATGTTAATGTATGTGAATCTCTTCTTTTTCTCTATTTTGATCAATAGTGTTGTGTCTATGAGAAGGTGACAATAAAATGGTTATAAACTGCAAACTCTATCTCACACTAAGATTTTAAAATATTTTTCTAGAACTTAAAATATGTGTGAAAGAATCAGTTCTAAATTTACAGTTTAAACTCTACATGTCAGATAAGAACCATATATTCTAAAGTCCAAAAATGAAGTTATTTCTTTGAAATCTGTCTCATTACAAGTTGGTAATTAAGAAAGGAACTCAATGAGTCTCTATAAAACAATATGAACTTTCATTGCTTATTGCATTATCATTAAAAGGGGAAAATATTTTCACATTTCCATAGTAACAGAACTACATGGCAAAGAAGAAACTTTTACAATTGAATTCTGTTATTTTCACATGGTTATGACTTACAGATTATTTTTGCTCTTTGTATTTTTTATTTTATATTCCCAGTTTATGATTTTTGAGTTAATTAGATCAACACAGTAAATATGTGGCTGAAGTCACACCACAACTTAAAGCACTGACAAATACCAGTTGCTGAAATCATTACAAGTTCAGCTGAGAAAAAAACGTGTTATTTAAAAGTATCATTATATGTATATCAGGAGAACTGTAACCCTAAAACAGAAGAGAAATAGAAAGGAAAAAAGAAAAAAAGAAATTGGAAAGGAAATACTGTCACTATTTTACAGATGGAGTGAAAAGGAAGAAAGCAATTCAGTGATTCACCCATGGTTACATGAGAAATCTCTAGCAGAGGCAGGAACAGACTCCAGGTTTTACCCATCCAATTGCCTACGCCATAAAACTGTCCCTGTTTTGCACTTCTACTGACAGAAGACTGAGGTGAGGGAGGGAAGAGAACTGTCTTTTGCACAAAGCTGTACCCTCTCTTAGCAAACGACAAAGAATACCTTGCAGATGGCTCAGTAATGCTAATATGAATCACACTTGGGCAGAAAAATTGCCTGCTAAAATTGCCTCACCATCAGTATTCTTGAATCGTAAATCAAGACAGATTGTGCTGCTAAAAATGCACGAGATCCATTAACGTCAAAACCCAAAGCAAGTTGGTTATATTCTAGAATATAGGTAGAATATGGTTATAATCTAAAATACCAAGTGCTACAGATATGCCCAAAAAGTGGATGCAAGAAGCCAGAACCACAATGGTAAAAGTCAGACTTTGACAAACATGAGCCATCTGGTGATTAACACAATTACTTTCCTGTTATGATCTTATAAACAAAAGAAATGTTCTGTTTTGTATTACATAAGCTTAATGTAATGCAGAAGTAACATTATAAATTACATAAATGTGTTAAAACTTAGAGCTCTTCGATAAGCGTGTTTGTCATTCAGCTTTGGCCATTTCAATCTTGGTGTGTGCACTAACAGCACTTGCAAAAGCTCATTCTGAGACCTAAAAATCTTACTTCTCTACAAACACTGTTCTGAGGATTTTTTTTCTTCCTGAAAATACCATACACATGCATATATACTCATGCTTATATATTCTATGTTCTCTGTTTCACCTTAGCAAGTCACACACAAGAGGTTTGTTTTCCATCTATCTGCTTAGAAGAGTGATGCTTGTATGTTTTTACAAGACTTTTCAAAACTCAAAATTACATTTAAACTTGATCTTAGTGTCAGCGATAACCTGTGTACCTGTGTAATTGTGTTCAAAGTAAAAAGTATTTCCAAGACTCAGAGTTATCTGGAGAGAAATGCAGGAACAAGTAAGAGATGTAAGTGAGCCCAGGCATACAAATTTTCCTACACCCTTGTTGACTTCATGTACCTAGATGCCTTTCAACACAATGTACAAACACTTTACATCAAGGAATGGTGCACCTAAAAAGCAAACCAGTTCTTTCCTAAGCAAAAGTACTTTTGGCAGAGCTTACCAATCAGACACCCACCCACACTAAAGCATCTGCGATTTTCCAACTCAAGTTGCACATGGTGACATTACAGTCACATTTGACTGATACTGTATCTGAGTTTAAAGGCATCACTGGTCCTTCTGGCTCTGGTAGTTCAAGTACTTTTGAAACTTTGGCACAATTAATTCATAGCACACCCACAGAAAAAATGGGAGTTAGCTGTAGAAAATCATATAGAATTCCTAAAATTTAGAAGCAAACAGCAAATACCTAGGTAAATTCGCTAAGGCTGGCAAATAAAAAGCAAATCTCTCTTTCACTGACAGTGTGATTCAGCAGTCTCTTCCCACACAGAGCATGTACTCAAATTTACCTTGTTTTACCCCCCCTGTTATGCAGTGATGGGCCTGATTTAATCTTTAAGCATAACAAAGCTTAACAAAGTGAATAGTCCAGAAGCATAGTCCTCCTCTGACTTTGCCAGTGAGAGGACATGCACCTCCAAGAGGCAATCAAACCAAATCTGAAAAAGCTGTTGTACTACAGAGCAAGCAACACACAAAACCTTACAGAGTTCACAGTCTACCTAAGAAGCTAACATAAACAGGAAAGGGTGACAAAAGGGTGAAGGAGTTTGCCAAAGACACACAGTAGAGTTAGAACTCTAGGATCCTAATTCAATGCCACAGGTAAAATTATCTCTAACAAAGAAATGGAAAAAGCTTTTGACCATCTTGTAGAGTAGTGTCATAATCAAAAATACAACAATATCTAAAGGTTTAATTTTATTATTTAGTTGTTCACAATTACTTGAATATTCCAACTTCTCACATTCTATCACCTATAGCTAGTACTGCTTCTGGAGTAATGTACCACCTTCAGTATGAAATCATTACCTTGAATTTGGAAGCAATTTGCTCTGTTACTTTTAGTTAGCTAACGAGGTGATCTGTAATGTTTTTCATTAATATTTAGATCAAAACTATTCCTACATTATATCTTCTACAACTGACAACAGGCTTATGAGAAAAATATTGAGATTCAATTCTGAGTATAATCTAGGCAAAGCATAAGTATTGGAACATGTATAATTACTATGGAACTCTGTCTTGTGGAATTAAGCATTTCTGGAAATGGGCAGTATATCGCTGGAACCTAAGATAATTGTTATAAGAACATCATCCTGGTTATACAAAAATGAATTTGCAAGAGCGCTTTTGTTGATACAGAAGTCTTTTTTTCTGATTAATCCAATACTTTACTCTCTGCTCTCTTATGTCCTTTAATTTTTACTTATTGATCTGATTGAATTTACATTATGGGTTGTTTTTTTTTTTTTTTTTCCAAAAGCTTCTCATCAGCCTGCCACAACATGGGTTGCAATTCCTTTTGGTAGCTAGCTATCTCTTTTATTCCTATAGGATAGACCCATTCATCCCATATTAAGCTTTCCAGTGATTCTCGCACAACTATCTGACTAGGAAGTCCAGTACGTTTTTTCTTTCTTATATTTGTTAACTATTTTATCCTTCACAAAAGGATTCTTTAAATCCTTAATGCTGCCAACATGTTAGGAGTGAAATAAAACTTTAGGTGTTTGAGATACTACAAAGGAGCAACGACTGAAGCCACAGTATATGCAGATTTTTGTCTTTCATTCCCAGTGTATGACACAACATTAAGAAACAATCATAATTTTAAAATTAATAATTGTGAATAGAAACTATTCCCAAAGAAAGATGTTTAATGTTTGCCAAGAAACCAAGCTGACCTAGAAACTTGCTTCCAAATAAAGTTATGAACCTGCCCTTCTTAGTGCTGCTTTTATCCAGCTTCTATAAATGTCTGATGTAATTCAGTCCCTGCCAGGACCACTTGAAGATAATCACTGATCAATTATGAAGAAAATCTTTAACAATGTTCAGGTGGTGCACAAATAAACAAAATTCATTCAAAATTTTGAGTTAGGCAAGTGAACAGCTCTGTTTGCAATATATCTTATTAGCTGTAACAGCATAATAGGAAAAGGTTTTAATCTTCTTTTGCTTACACCATTATAAGTCAGTAATGCTTACACCATTATAAGTAATATATAAAATTTCATTTTCTGTATATATCCTCTGAGTGATACAACCAGGTGCACCATATCCACTTAACAAATATGTTACATAAATCTACAAAGATGTGGATCTGGTCTTATATTAATGATAAACCAATGCTAATGTAATAAAAAAAATAATGATATAGTCTCTCACATTTCTCAGAAACTTACACATAAAAAGAAATCAGTGAAACAAAAGTAACTTTTCATCAACTTTGTATAGTACTTATCAGTTTTGCTTAGTGTTTATTCAAAAATAAATTTTTCAATCACTTATTTTTTAGGAAAGTTCTGGGAAATTACCCACTGAGATTCTTTAGGAAACATAAGTCTAGAAATAAACAAATTAAATCTGTTATTCACGTACAGTCTTCTGCAGAAGTATAACCAGTCAAAATGTACTTTAGGTTATTATGGTTTCTGTAAGCGTACTGGCTCTAACCTGGAAAATCAGGTTAATAAATAAATATAGAAAATGGCAAATAATGCTCTGTGTGCATTTGACTTGTAAAAACATTTGTAAAATATTTTATTAACAGCAGGTGGCAACCTTTGAAAATTGGATTGTACCAGCAGGATTTTACTTTTAAATATACAAACTATTTCAAGGTTGGTTTCATAAGAAGAAACTGGTTTATCTGAATGTCTGTTTATTGAGAACATTTACAATAATGTTCTCTTAGTGCAGTGCTTTTCTAGAGGAAGTCTACAGTAACTACAGAAATCAGTAAACATGAAAAATATAATTTATTTAGGAATCCAATATAAATCCTGTTGGTTTTTTTCCTGCTGTTTTGAATAATGTATGTTTTATTAAAGCTAAAGAGATCACCGGAGAATTAAAAGCTGTAAACTGCACCAGCACAGTATTATATTTTTATTAACAAAGATAGTTTGCATTGTTCTTCAAATACATTATACTACTCTACTGGAGATATCTTGACAACTGTTCTTTGATGGCTGTCAATGGATAACCATGCTGTCTATAAATAAGTGAGCTCAGTAACAAGAAATTCACATCAGATATACTTCCCGATTTCTGACCCAAAGTAACTTTTCCATTTAGTCCTTTCTGTTCCTAGTACATAGCCATCAAAATATGAAGTGGATACTGCTAGATACATTTTGAGGCTTCCCAGCCTCAAAGTTCAGAGCCCATGATTTCCCAAGTGAATGTCTATGTTATCCTATAGTATTTATGACTCGTTTTATTATCATATACCTATATAACAAGGCAATCTTTTTCTTTAGGAAAAGGTCTCTTCACAGATAAGTATATTCATATTCACCCCGTGTTTTTATTTATTCATGACTTTTGAAGGAGCTAAAATGTACACTTTTATTAGCTTTCTTTTAGAAAGACTTATATCTACTGTGAGGACAAAGTAAAAGTGCTGCAAATAAATATATTTAAGCATTATATTAAAGCAGGAAAGATGCCCTTTTACTTTTATATGACTTTCTCTTTTACAAAACGTCACTTATGTATTCATTCATTCTGTACATTAAAGCAATGTTCACTGTTTTTCTCTGATCTTTACTGCACAGTAATTTTCACTAAATGTTTAACACTGAGGTCTCTTGTACACAGGATAAAAATAATTCCATGATTTACAAAACCATACCTAATATACTCATATCAATGCACTAGGAGATAATTTCTGTAGCAAACAATAATTTATCCCAACATTCAGGTGTCTATGCAATAAAATATGTTTCTGATACATTTCTATATTACAGTATCACAATTTATCACAAAGTTGTTGCACTGCTCATATATCCATTGAACTAGTTTACAATTAGCTACATCAGCACAACTCTACTTAGTAAAACAGTAGTGGCTTGTCTGAAGCAAGACCAGATATGGCTTTTTAGGACTATTGCTCTATGGATATTGATCTTGCCTCTCCTAAAGATGACCATTAAAGTAAAACAGACTACAGTGTAGGTAATAACAGTGATTATATTTGATTCTCACCAGGACATCTCTGTTCACTGCACCGTCTAACTTCCTCTCCAGTTCCTTCGCATTGTTGCCCGGTCACAGCAGCTCCTTGACAGACCCTTATTCGTCTCTCCCAGCCACCATCACAGGATTTGGAACATCCACTCCAGTGGCCCCACTGGTTCCACTGGCCATTTGCTATTGGGAAAAGTATAATTACAGTGATGACAAAATGACAGTAAATAAAGGAATTAGGTTATACTTTACTTAAATAGAGAAGAAAGCCTGCAAATAGAATTATGTAATAGTGACAGAAGTGATATTTAGGGATTATAGAACCTCTAAAGATGGCCTCTACCTGGCCGCTGAAAATGGGCTTGTTGTCTAAATGACTTGTCTCCCAGTATAAAAAAAAAAAAACAAAACTATGCACTTTCACTCCATGTTAGATTGCAAAACAGACACTGTCACATTTTTATATTTTATATGCACTTGTATAGCGCTGTAGTAGAGGCACACATATAAACACGCATTTGCAATATGCATAAGTATCATTTAAGTAACTAAATACACTCTTGCAAGTGATATTTTAGAAGCAGCATTTTATATGATCTGACAGGGCAAATGAGGCTTAGAAGTAGAAATACATGCAACTTAATCACCTTGGAAAGCTGCTTTTATACTACCAGAGAATCATGAATTCCTGCAATTTCAGAGCAAGAGAGAATCAGTTTATACATATTCATTTCTGAGGTTCTTGAGATACTTTATTAAATATTTTAGTCCTCAAACAATTCTTTCTCAAACTCTTTTAAATGGTAAAACTGAAAAGCAGCTATGCTGCCTGTCACAGTCTTTTGTGGATGCATTCTCTTTTATCTCCAGGTGGCTCATCAAACCAAAAAGAAGCCTGGCCCCAGCTCCCCCTCTGGAGAGGCTGCTCTGCTCCTTCACAGCCTGCTGAGGACTGTGGTGGCCCAGGAGTCTGCCTGAATGGCAGCAGCTCCAAACTTAGAGCCATGGGTGGGTCCGGCCCTTCTCCCTGCTCCTCTGTTAGCCGAAATAGGACAAGCAAGTACTCACCTGTGCATTCAGGGTTATAGCACTCCCGGCTCTCGGCCCAGGGTCCCCTGCATTCAGAGCCACCATGGGCCGCTGCCGTGCACTGCCGGCTTCGCTGCTGCGTGCCGTTGGAGCAGGTCACTGAGCACTGGCTCCATGGGCTCCACTCCTGCCACTGTCCATCCACTGTCACAGCAGGCACAAAAGAGATGGACACAACAGAGTTACCACCAAAGCAATGCAAGGCTTCACAGGTTTGTTCTAACATAGGGATTTCATCTTGGATATGAACACAGCTCTTTGGGCTGAGCCAGGAGGCACTTGACTTACAACAGTCAAATACAGATCTTGTTATGAGCTACTTTAAAATAATTTGAAATGATTTTCCTTTTTCTTTTACCTTTTTATCTCCTCATCTCCTCCTTTTCACCTCTTCAGATTTTACACTGATAGAACAAAGGATGAATTATGATTTTGCTCACAAACTACGCCATTTGAAAGGCTGTGAAGTTTTCTTTTTCTCTAAAACAAGGTCTTATTTAAAAGACTTGTCTTTTAAGGCAAGAGTGGGGACCAATCTTGTATCATGTAAGCCCTGAGCCCTTAAAAGTGATCCTGTACAGCTGCAGCTGTCACTCACATAAGTCATTTTATGATATTCTCAGTTCTGATTGTAAAATTAACTCTATTAGCTGAATAGGAATTGCCACATTGCCTAACACACAGACTCTGTTCTCTACACTCATAATTAATTTATTTTTGTCAATGAGCCTCCTTCTCAGGTCAACCATACAACAGTCTTCTAAGACAAAATGTAGATCAAAAATAGCCTGCCATCGTTGTTGCTTTTAATTTCTTACATCAGAAATCTTATTGATTGAAATAAAATATTAAAATGCAAAATAATTAATAATATAAACCAATTTCCCAAAGAAGTGAAAATTTACTTTTTTTTTTTTTTATAATGGATAATGGGACTAAATAGTATTTAAAAAATATAGGTGCACCTGTGTTCAGAGAAATAAGGAAGTGAACTATTTTACTATTTTTATATCAAAGATAATAGCTGTATCTCTGGTACCCAGGATCTCAGAGACCAGTGAATTAAAAGAAGTGGCATTTAAAGTTTTTTTTTTGTTTTACTCTTTTATTTCCTGAAGTTCTATATTAAAGATTTTATGCAATGCCTAGTTTGTTGTGAACCATTTCTCAATGCAGATGCCTCTCAAGCTATGAAGCTACACCCTGATAACTTCTTTCCAATTCAACAGAATTCTTTCCAAACATGGAAGCTAGTTGAATTCATTAATCATTAAGCTTTATGTGAAGAGGAAAATATAATGAAAATCACATGTCAATGCACCCTCTTCAGTTTATTCATTGCCTTATAGCATTACTTAGAGTAGGAAAGATCAAATCCACTATTATATAGCATCCTTGGAAAAAACTCATTCTGTGACTTCTTGTGTATACTTCACAGATCTTATCTTTAGGAACAAAAAGTATGTGAACTTTCAGCTTCTGAAATACTGCTACGAGGCTAACATGTTTAACATGAAGATTTCTTTATAAAATTGAACATTCATATAACAGCAAAGTGGAAAACATATTTCCTCTGGTGAAACCCACTAATGTACAGATCACTGTTCAAAATCCAGAATTAGGAGACACATCTCAATTTTATCAAATTGTATGTAATACCTTTTTTTTCAATACTAAAGTGAACTGAATATGTAAATTTATTCTCTGCTAGTTTTATTTGGCATTTCTCTTGTCAACTTTGCTTCATGCTCATGTATCTTGTTAATTACTTTTGTGTAGGCTCAAGTGAAAATGCACAGCTACCAACTTGCCCAAAAACTAGATTAAGTCATGTTTTTTGCAGCTGCATGCAAGACTAAAATTCTTCACAGAAAAAAAAAAAATGTGCTGAAGTATACTTTGTTCACCAGAATTAAACAAAGCTGTGTGCGATCTGTAGTGATCCTCTGGACCACTATAGTCAAATTACTAGAAAAATTACCCCTTCTACTCAATTGTATGCCTTTTTTAAATTTCTGTGCAAGCACAAAGGATAATGAAAGAAATCACAAACAACTCATATCGAATGCACCATAACAAAGCATAAAGTTGCTTTATAAGCTCACCAGGGCAGAGTGCAATATTGCACGGTTTGTGTTGTGTTTCAGGTCCATCACATGATCTTCCCCCATACTGGGGAGGTATACATGACCTTGTTCTAGTTCTTTGGCCTCGACCACATGTGAATGAACACAAACTCCAGGGTGACCATTCTTCCCAAACGCCATGTACTGCAACAAACCAAAGGGATTTTAACCAGAAACAGACACATAAGTAACAGAAGGATTTCAAATTAAGCAGCATCAGTATTGTGAAAGGGAATTATTTTTCCAAATTCAAGGTAATTAGTACACAGATAATCTCTAGTACTGGTAAATTATTCTTCCATTAAAAAAAAAAAAATCAATTTCAAACTCTTATTTTTACTAAATTATACTTAATTTTGAACCATTATCTCTAATCTTTCCACTAATCTCACTCACATTTTCTTTTCCTTTATTCTTCTAAGAAAGCTGTCTTCCCTTTTCAAAAACTGTTTATGATTTTCTGGTGCATGACCTGATATGTATAATAGCACTGATTTTTAGGAGACTAGTCTTTGTGAAAACCAGGCACATGCTTTCGGTCTCAGCATAAGTCTAAAAACTTGAAGGAAACAGAATTAAGTTCTATGTTGAAAATAAATGGGTAACTGCAATAACATTATCGTGTAAAACTAGGACTCTTACAACTGCTTCACATGTTTATATTCATGAGGAAAAATGGCAGCACATGTACTTGACTATCTTCCTCAAAAATACTAAGAGCAAATAAGCAAAAGAGATCTGCAATATATTGTTTCTTGAACATATTCATCGATTAAACATGTACAGTAATGCATGCATCACTATCTTAAAAAAATGTTGATTCAACAAAGTTCAAATACTTTCAGAAAGCATAATAAACTATAACCACATATAAATATTTTCATATACAAGTAACACAAAATTTGTATAAAGAAACATAGAATTTACACAATTTCTAAATTATTTTTTTTCCATTGCAGGAGAAACTAATACACAACATCCATCTAAGCTTATATATCATACATATTCCCTTTTTGGAAACAGTGGTAGTTAAATATTCAGCAAGTTCTTCAGCATAGTGTTGTTAAGTATGTACCCATAAGAAAACTCTATGCATGATTTGGCAAAACAGTTCTTTATAAATTGAAAATACTGCAAAACACACTTTACTTATTCTTGCTAAATAGAAAAACAAAACAAAACAAAAAAAAAAAAAACAGTTGTACAGATTTTGATTAGGCTGCATTTGGAAACAGGAAATCTTTATTAATGCTAGACATTTAGGAAAAATCTAGAGACTTAGTACCCAGCTTGAGCATTAGAGTTGGTATCATGTAACTGTGGTTCTGCAACATGGTCTGTTTGAAGGGTGTCTAGAGGGTGAAATAGTGTACAACACCTCAGTGTATCATTGGTAATGGTTTGCAACATTACAAAAGAAATAGATTTTCTGGTTTTCCTCACATTTCTTTCATCACTGTGAGAGAACTTCTCATTTATAGGTTTCCTTTGCCCTGAAGGCACATATCACCTGCCCAGATTCTACAAATAAAACTCTCTTCTTGTACGTATCAAAATAAAATTTCCTGAGATGGAATTCAGTTGCCAAGGGTAGGAAGGAGGTACAACTGTCTGGTATATTGTCTCAGAACATTCCATAAGATCAAGGACAATTCTGCTTATAGGTATGTTCTACTGCATTTCATTAATATTAAGGAAAATTGTTATTTCAGATTTTAACATTACAATAAAATATTTTTTAAGTAACAGCAGAGAAATTGTACCTGACAGAAAACACCAAACTTCATACAGTGAACATTTTCACCCACTAGATAACAGCTCAGCTGGACTAAAGGTTTTGAGTTGGTCACATACAAGTGGTTGAAAAATAGAACAACTATTTCATGTGCTACATGGCTAGCTTTATTAAAATTCTCTTAATTTAAACACCACATCAATCTGCAAAACAAACAAACAAGCCAAATGAAACAAAACAAAACAAAAAAACACCCACCCAGGAACATTCCAACTTACTGTCAAAATGAAAGATTTTAGTCATTTAAGAAACCTTGATTAACATTGACATTTTGTCAAAACCAGGAAATCTAACTCTCCTATAAATAAGAAGTTGATGACTATATCTACATATAAGCCCTTATGTTTCATCTTCTTTTTAACATTTACTAGGAGTAAAAATGGTTGTCAGAAAAAATAGGAGAGCAGTTTAATTTACTGATACCACAGTGGCTGATTAAAAGATGCTCAGCTGCAACTAAAAAGAACTTCATAAAAATAAGAAACATAACCATGAGCAACTAATTATAGAAATATTGTTCTGTAAAAATAATAAATTACAGAGATTTAGACAGTATATAGACATAGACTGAGTTTTTTTAAGGTTCATATGAGTTTACATCTAATGTTTAGTTTGGAGTTTCATTTTGATGTTGTCAAAATATTATGCTAGTTGCCTTCATTTAAAATATTTAGAAAAAAAAAAAACAACAACAAAAACAACTCAAAACCAGTAACAACAGCAACAGAAAAAAACATGAGTTGAGGGCTCCTTTAAACTATTGTCTTGAGCCAAGAGGTTGTGTATCGTTTCTGGCAAGAGTGATTACATGTTAGCAGGAACATGGAGCAATTATTTTGTGATTTTGGATATTAACAGATGCCAGAAGCCAAAACAGTATGTCTCATTTTGGGTGGATTCAATCTTGCACTAAATTCTATCTGTTTCTAGTTTAAAGTGAGATGCACTCTAAATCATCTTTTGTGAAAATGGTTGATAAATCAAAACTTCAGAGTACACTAATTTATATTTAGACTTGTATATCTGAAACTAGTAGATAACTAATAAATTCAATGATGGAGAAGGCATACCCCTAAATAAACAACCAATGCAAGCATTGAAATCTCATGGAGAATTAATATGTTCAATGCATCCAGATCAGCTTTAAAAAACATTTTACTTTTATATTTCTTACCTTTACAAATTTTTTCCTGATATTTCACTTATGTTTTCTTTTATATCATTCCCTAAATGCAAAAAAACCATATAAAATCCAATGAATTATAGCCAGATGAGCTATGCCAAATTATACCAGATGGAGAGCTGGCCCACGGAGGAGTTACTGTTTTCTACAACACAGTTTCATATGCAAGATTCATTATTTGGGACAAAAATATTCAAATTATTGCCAACCTATCTGTCAAAAACATTGCTAGCACAACGAGCTTGAATTACTGCAGAGCATCTTTCCCTTCACACTGCCACTCTGTGAACCTAATCATGTTTAAGTGAACACCCACAGTGTTCACAATGCAAATCTTATGTGAGATGGGAGGAGGCATGAGGCCATGCTGGCCTTCATTCTACAAGTGTATTTGGGGTGAATTTTTTTTCAATTGGAGTTTAAATGCTTATGATTTGTTCAGGAAATACTCAACATTTCAGCAATATGGCTAAACTTCACTGACATAAGCCTTGAGAAATAAAGTGAATACAGCAGTCTTAGCACAGTCAAAACAAAGCTTTTGAGCATACAAATGTTTGAAATGTTTTAGAATATTCTTATTCCTGTCGTGTTTTGCCTAACGCATAAGCATGAAAGTTCTGAATGTCAGCTAAATTCTGTAGTGAAAGCGATTGATGGTAATGAGGAAGGAGAAACAGAAACTAATTGAGATGATCTACAGGTAGAGAAACTCAATGTTCTTTCTCCTTGAAGTCTTAGATGCATTAGGAATTATACAGTGAACTGAAATGAATCAGTAGCACTGTAGTACTGGATCCTGAGATGCCCTTGCTTGCAAAAGAAACAGTTACGTGAGCCATGTTTTGTTGCTTACTACACGGCACATTCTGAGAAGGCTCCTGAATCCAAGACTGTCTGAATTACCAAATGGTCTCCCATCCCTGAAATACTATTGGTCTCAAACAAATATAAATAAATAAAAATTGTGTCAACAACAATTCCTTCATGATTTTAGTTTAATTTTGGTAATATTACATAGGTGTTATATATATACATGTACTCAGCAGAGTGAAAAGAAAAAAGGAAAGACCAAATAGCTTTCGTGTACTTAGGCAAAACATTTTGTGGTCTAGCCAACTGTTGCATAATGATGAACCTGTTGGATCCCATTCTTAAAACTTACAAGGACACCGAGATCACAGGTAGTTGTATTCCTTAATATCCAGTGATGTCTATTCCCAGCGGATGCTAAAGGGAGTGCATGAAGACTATATACGAAAACACTCTATCAGGCTTGCATTAGTATTTTCAATTTGAACAAGTTTTCTTGAAGTTTGTTGATAAATGGTTGAAGTACAGGCCCCTCTGCATAATTCTTTATTTTGAAGTGACAGTTTTGCTGTTTGAAGTGTTATTGTAGCTCTCAAAATGGCCTTATTTTTACTAGTCATGCGAACATACAATGAATACATTCCAGTAGATCTTGCACATATATGTTGCAAGTTGTACTGTTATTTTCGCATTTATATTGCTTCTAGTTTACTCTCTAAAATGCGAAAGTTTTCTGTATTAATTGAGAACAAAAGCTGAATGTAATGAGTCGTACATGTCAAGGTTCAAAGGCCAGCTCCCATATACAGATGCATATGTTTGAATTCTTCTGATAAATTTGTGTTTTAATTATAGTACTCTACCAACTATGTGTTTTTTTTCTATTTGAGCCAGGAATAATCTTGAATTATGCAACCCTTTGAGACAGAATATATAGTATAACAAAGACAGAGGATAATAATAATAATTAAAGGGATGTTTGAAAACTTAATGGAGGGGTGACTAGGTAAAGTATCTTTCTAAATTGCTAATCTTGCACAGTGCCACAAACAAGGATCCCTGTAGCCAGACAAAGGCCAATAGAAATGAATAAGGCTACTGTAATTATGTAAAACAACATGTCTGGAAGACAAATTATCA
This sequence comes from Bambusicola thoracicus, assembly GCA_002909625.1. Classification (NCBI taxonomy): domain Eukaryota; kingdom Metazoa; phylum Chordata; class Aves; order Galliformes; family Phasianidae; genus Bambusicola; species Bambusicola thoracicus. The sequence goes on from PPHD01001399.1 coordinate 19,691, forward strand.
TAGCATGAGATATGTAAAGATTATAGGAATCAGGTGTGGTGATCTTAAAACAAAAATATTTTGGCAATGTCACTGCTATTCAGTGAGAATTGGTAGCCACTGCTCAAACTGAATTCTGGAAACAGAAGCCATATTCTTAAGTGAGCACAAAATGCGAGGAAAGAGCTCCTCTGTGATTGAAAAATATGGAACATTAGTTTTGTGTGAGCTAATTCGTTAGACAATGCAAAGTTTAGGAATTAACTTTTTTCCAGATTACTATGAATAATGATCTTCACTGTTGTGCTACATGGATTTGTTGTCTTGATATGAAACTTTCTTATTCCTTACTGGAGAAAATTAAAATAAAATTCTGTAAAATTAAGTGATTTAAACTCCTTGCCTCTTCTGAGGTAATGTCAAATGCACAAGAAAGCAGGCAGAGCTGTATATCATTGAGAGTGCTGAAAAGCGTTTTCATGTTTATGTTTTACGTATAAACATGAAAGGAAACACAGCAATCTTTACATCTTTGATTGTTTGGAAGTTTTCTTCTTTTATTTTATAGTTTTCTGTTTGTTCTTCCTATTTTTACACTTTCAAGTTGAGAGTTTTATTTGGAAAGTATCTCACTTCTAGTAGACTGCAAGGTAGCCTACCCTTTTATTAATGGTGGCCATTGTTTTTGAATGGAAAATTTAAAGATGTCTCATTCAGACATGTCTGGAGTTTTCTACCCTGAAATATTAGAAAATCCAGGTGAACTGCTTATCTAGACTATAATGATAAAACATTTGGTGCTGACAGCTGTTCTTATTACAGTGGTGGCTTATATAGCTACAATATTTTAAGTTGGTTTAATTGTAGTTGTCCTGTAAACGCTTATACTGATAATATAAAAAATCTGAAGTGGTCACATATGCACCTCCTCTTGGATGTTTTACAACACATAATAGCAACATGAATCTACTTGTGTGTGGTGCTATCCACTGAGACAAAGTTCAGAGGGTATGTGTGAGACAGTACAGTTTACTTCAGAAATTGAGTGAGTTTCTCTAGAATCTGAGGATGCTCACCACCCTGCTGAGATGAAGGTTTACCGAAGAGCTGACAAATTTGGTCATCTGAAGGGAGGCATATCATTCTTCCTTTTCAGAAACAAGGGAAAATGAATGTAGTCACAGGCCACATGCCTTCCCTTTTCTTTCCTATCTTAGATAAATCATATCCATGAGCAGATTCTAAAGAAATGTGTCCTTTCAGCAGCTATGTCAAATGTGCCTGTCTCTTCTCCTTAGAGTATAACTACTGCTGAACTCTGACTATGTCCAGATCTCTGAGACAAAAGGAGTAGGAAAACTGTAATGCAAGATCATAGAATCATAGAATCATAGAATTACTCAGGTTGGAAGGGACTTCAAGGATCATCAAGTCCAACCGCAGCCTAACCATAGTACCCTAACTCTAACTACCCTCTGCTAAATCATGTCCCTGAGCAACTGTCCCTGAGATACTGATGATCTTTTCCTTTTGTCAGCTGTAAGAGGATTATTTTTGTCCCATCTTTCATCCTCTGATGAGTAACTGTTACCCTTCCCAGATTAATGTAAAAGAAGACATTACTGTGCAGAGGACGCTGTCTGGCCACTGTATATAAGACAGTATTCTAAATGGCTAAACAATTGCAGAATCAAATTATCTGTATTAACACTCTCTGTTAATCAGTCTCTGCTTCTGATCTATTGCTGATGTGGGTTTTTCCCCTAGTTTATATTTTATACTTAAACTATGCCTTGTATTTTATTCTTCTTTAGAGGAAAACAGAACAGAGACATATAAAAAAAATCTGAAGCTGTCACAAGAAAGGACTCTGGTTATATACCTTGACTGTTCCGAAAATAAAAATAACAATTTACATGATAAAATTTCACAGCTGAATAGAATTACACTTCTCTATTCTAATTCATGTGCTCTTATGAAATTCATATTAAAAATGATAATAATAAAATATATAGTTTCAAATTCTTATCATTATACAGTTCAAAAACATCCACAATTTTATTTATTGGCTGCTAACACTACCTGGACAGAGGGCAGTGTTATTGCAAACCCTTGATTCTCTTAAAGGGCCGCTGCAGTGTGTCCCGTAAGGTGATACACAAGTTCTGGTTCGCACCTGCGACCCTTGACCACAAGTAACTGAACACGTACTCCACTGGGCCCACTCTTCCACACCAGATTCACCTGTATTCAAGACAACAAACAAACATGAATATAGGGATAAGTATTAATGAGACATTTTTCTTGCTGAAACTCATTACAGTCTGCCTTTGCAAATTAAAGACGAAAGTAGCGTGTCAAAATAAATGTTTAAAAGTTCATGGAGTAAAGCAGCTGTGAAAATGTGCAATGAATAGAAAATAAAGACCTAAAATTCTGTAGTTTTATACTTCCTGTCAGAAGGAAACACTTTGATCACATAGGATCATTTATGACTTTCTAAGAATGAGTGCCATTCAACGTTTTAGGAACACCACTCTCAGGATGCTTCAAGAATATAAACAACTATTTTTATATAATGGTAAAAGATTTATTTTTGATATTTATACTTTTCACTCTAGAATTAAATTCTTAGAACTCTGTCAGTAAGGGAATTTGGATTCAAAATAACCCCAAACCAACCTCCTAATTTCTTTTATTTTCTTGAGTGGAGGAGAGTCATCTAGCACTTGAGAGAAGTTCCCTGGCAAACAGGAGCACTTTGCTCACAAAATTTTAACACGAACAGTGGAATGGAAAGTTTTATTTGAGCACTGTTCTGTTTTTGCTTTTTACCTATGGATCTACTAAATTAATAAATGCACTAGATCTTGTTACTCTGTGAAGTACACTTAACATTATTTTCAAAACTGTCAGAATGAAACAGTGAATCAAAAATTCTCAATTGATAATTTATCCAAGAAATTGATGAACTGCTCGCTGGTAATTTGGGATATTTTTAATTTTTAAAATTCTGTGGCTACATCAAAACAGCAAAGTTTTCCATTCCTGTTTTATGGGATGTGCAATTCCAATTTTTATGTAATTACATTGGAAGATATAAGTATTATGAACAAAACTGAATGTAATTTGTTAATCTCATACATTTGAATTGTATTGATTTTTACTGTTGATGCAGAGCACATTATTATTATTATTTTGATGGTGTTCTTGAATGAATATTCAGGGAAGAACATTTAAGTGTCATAAATTAAATGATTACACTCATTGCTCAATTTACTTTCCCAAAAGCATTCACATACAACAAAGTTGTTGAGTACTCTCAGAAAACAAATGCAGAAGTAATCTGAAGAGGACTGAAGTGAATGCTCTGAAAACTGTTAGTAAATAATGTTAGATTTAGTTCACTTCTACCACTAAAAGTCAGTAAAAAATAGCAAGTTGAAGCCTCTTCTACAGTCTGTTTTTTTTTTTAAAGGTCTTATTCAATCAAAAAAATGTTATGCTTTAAAATCAGTGGTAAATTCAGCTTTACAATAATGATAAAATTTCAGTTATATTGAAATGTCTTGTCTTCCAAAAGTTTTGGTAACAATCAAGGGAACATGCGCAAATCAGGAAGACTCTGGTGGTTATCTTGCAAGAATTTACTAAATTTTATACTATTTGCTGAAACAGTGCTTTTGTTAAAAGCATATATCCAAGGTGGTTATTCTATTTTTTTGTTTTGTTTTGTTCTGTTTCCAGAGACCAAGCTAGAAACCCAGGCAAAATGCTTGTTTCTGAGGGCTTTCTAAGAAACAATTCTAAGGCTATTTAATGATTTAAAATAACTACGCCTCTTATATGGTTAGAACATAGAATGGTTTATAATCAGCACACCAGTCCCTCTGCTTTTTATAAAAATGGATTCTATGGACAAGGACTAAATGATGAGATCTTTTAACAACAGGAGTTCACCAAGGTGATCTGTGAAATCAGCTTCTTTATTAGTTAGGAGAACAACAGAGAAATTTTATCACTGATTACCGGTTTAATCATTTTACTTACAGATAGATAGCATTTTGATTAGACTGCTACATGGCTTGAGTCCGGGTTAGAGTACATAATATGATAATAACAGGTAGACTGTAACAATTGTACAATTTGTACAGTAAATTTTATGTACGTCATTAAAACACATGTATTACTATGAGTTTCCTGGCTAATACTTTTCTTGTCTTTTTTCTTTTTTTTTTTCCCCCTACAAGTTTGAAGCTTGACTTTGCCATTTTAAAGTGGTTTAGATGAAAGGTGAAACAGCAGAAAAAGTCGAACTGATGTTCTTCATACTCAGTGAAAATTATCCATTCTCCTACATAGACTTCGTGACAGAATGTAGCTAATAAAATATAGAATGATGCATTGCTAATCAAAAATATCTGAGTTCTTAACATGACAAAAAGTTGCCCTGAACCCTCGGAATATGATGAAAATGAGCAGTAGTCTGCATGTAAAAAGCATGACTGTAATGAGTGAATTTTGAAATTAATACTGATTATTAAAAGTCCTGAGCATGTGTGTATTGTCCATTCACAAAAAGTAGAATTCAGCAGTACACTGCAACATATTTAGATGACAGAAAGCTTTAATCTTTGCCAGAAAAAAAAAAAAAAAAAAAAAAAAAAAAAAACTTTCACACGAACATGGTTTTTGTGCAAAAAGAGTGAAATTAGAGAAAATTTAAAAAGCTTGCTAATTTATCTAATCGATTACTCCACTTGCTTTTGCCAAATGCATTTTGATTTTTTGGTAATTCTTAATTTTTCCAAGTATTAAATTCTGCTGTCAGTGTGATTTTTATCTGTCTTCAAGGAAGAAAACATCTTGGCAGATATAGGTCAATGCTAATCATTTCAATTTTAGCAAATAGAGAATTTTTATTTTCCAAAACAAATGTGGGTTGCTTGCAATGCATTAGATACACCTTTCTTCTTTTGTTCTTTTTATTTTATTTTTAAATGGATATTTGAAAGGGGCTACTTTTTATTTTCATTCTAAGCTTCAGTTATTTGAGAACTCCTGGATTTATGGTGGTATCACATTAAAACTACATTCTCAAATTAACAGTTGGCAGGCTACCAAGCTCTCCTCCTGCCCTGCTGCTCAATATTTAAGAGGAAACAGAACTTACTGTATGGGAGGCCTCATTGATCTTTGTAACACTTACCTGTATTATACACTCTAAATCCCATAACACCTAAGGGAAGGATCAGTCCAAACACATAAAATGACAAATATAGGACAATAAATTATTTACACAATATTAAAAAGATGTATTATATACTGCCTTGTATCACTCACAAAAAGGAAAATGCATCTATTAATATCACATGTTAAGCACATATATTAAATATCTTTTCTAAGAAAGTTCTCTCTTCCTGTCTCTCTACCTTTTTAACCTATACAAACATTTTGTATATTTCCACGTTTTCTTATTACTCAAAACATAATATTAAACAAGTTAAAAATATAAGAAACCTGAAACTCTGATAGCATCAATTTACAAGATATTTTAAAGACTATTAGTCTCCTTAGCACCTAGGTAAATTCATGAAATATGTTAGAAAAACCTTATGAATCAGTTTAAGAAGATATCACATTAATTGTATCACAAGAAAATGAATGCATTAGAAGTGAAGAAAATATGCAATGGTCACTACAAAGGAAAATCAAAATGAAGAAGAGATGAAAATTAGTATGTCCAAAAAGAACACAATATTATTTAAAATGTGTTAACCTGCAATATGTAAAAGATACGTTTCCTCAAAGTTTGGTATGAAAATATATATGCTCTGTTGATACATCTCACCTGCTTTCAGAGCAGAAACGTGCAAAACAAGCCTGTATAATTTTGTTCATTCATCTCCCACTCAACTCACAGTATATCAGAAAGTGATGGTATACATGCTGCATTTATAATCCAGTTCTCTAACACCCACAATAGATGTACTGCAATACATCACTAGAAATTATCAGATACAAGTTTTACCTGATAATATGAAAGGTTTAGGGATTTATATGAGGAACTAAAATAGATCCTCTTACTTGTTTTTATAGTAATTGTATGAATTCAAGAAGCAGCATAAAAGCAAAAGTGTTATTCTATGCAGTAAGCAACAAACATTATAAGTCCGATCTAGGCATGTAAGTAGTAAGTTCTACTTGTTCACAATAACTGTATGAAGATTAAGGGGGTTTCTTGGCTCTCTTTTTCCATTTATGAGTGACATACAAGAGTGTTTGCTTATAGTACTATCAACTGAGAGTTAGGTATAAAAGTAGTCCTATAGATTAATAGAAGGAAAACAGAAGTCTGTTTTCTTGTCTAAATTATTTACCAGACATATCTACACTGTTTGCTGTTGATGCAGATGTGTTTAGATTACTCTGTATACTGATTTCTGCAAGTCTGTTAAGCAAAGCACCTTACAACTAAGGAAGACAACATGCAACAAAACTAGATGCAATTATAGTTCTTTTACTAAAGTGAATATAAAATTGAAGGCATTATATATGATTGATGCAGGCTTATTTTCTAGGTTAGTAACTATGGAATATAGAGAAAGTTGTTTCAAATCCATACAATAATTATGGGGCACAAGGTTTTTAATGCAGTAGCTTACTGGAATGGAGTGTGTTGGTAACCATTAAAATGTTAGATTTTGCCAACAGATACACAGACCATTACCTATGTCAAAAGGGGCAATAATTTCAGTGCATTAGAGTTTAATTTACCTCCCCATTAAAAATTTGTCATTGACTTCACAGGTAGCTGTGGTAAATGTTGACAAACAGATATTTTTGTAACTTCAGCTCTGGATTTTTAATATCATTTTTGTGTTTTTAGTCTAAAGAAATGCAGTTGTTCAAAAAAAAAACAAACAGAAAATATCTTTTAGATGAAAAACTGTGAGATAATTTGCACATCCAATTAAAAACTACTTACAGCCAATTTCATTTAGCAATTATGAATCTGGAAACTAGATAATAGAGCATTGCGCAGGGCCAAACATAGTAAATGCTGAATGTAGGGACTTTAAAGTCGTCCTAGTAATTAATTAATTTGATAAGTGGCTAAAGGTGGGATTAGACCTGATTCTATTTATATAGAAATTCTGGAGCATGCTCTTAACATCATCTTTGAAAAAAAAATATATATCAGAGTAAGCTGTCTTGTGTCTTGTACATATGAGACTGCTTTTATTACTAAAGTTCATGCTTACATGACACAATTCAGTATCTGCATTCACAGTGCATGTTTTTGTACCTGATTCTCCGCTACTTTATTTATGGACTTTAACTGGTGAAAAAAAATAAATGATTCAAAAAAAGTATCAGCTTAGAAAACTGACAAATATGCAGCAAAAGATTATGGAAACATGCAGTGGTTTTGCTAAAATTAACAACAGTAAATAGAAAAATGTAACTGATGTATTACCAGTTTGTGCCATAAATTTAGCAGCATCAGCTTGTTCCTGAGGGACCCTTTTCTCATGAACAGATCGAGGTCGCTGACTTTTAATTGTATGATCTCCCATCATTCCAAATTCTAAAGACAGAATAAAGGTTTATGAAAGCTTGTGTGTAGACATTTTTCAAAAGTCACATACTGTCTCATGCAATATGTTCCTAAACATACCTGGAAGCTGGTGATAAGATTCAGGTAAATGATCATGGCAGTTATCATCAACTTAGCTTTGCTACACTCAGCTTTTAATAAATTCTTCAATTTACATTTGCAGATTCTTAAACATGAGTTTACTCTATGAATCAACAGTCAATGTACTGATACATACTATAAATAAGCTGTGTGACATGGGACAAAACCAACGCAGACACTTTATTATTATAGTTTGAGTTAGTGCAGTCCACACCAGAAAATGACTGTGACAGAGCTAGACACTGCTGTTCTTCAACACAGCCTGTCCTCCAGAGGACTTCTATTTCTGCATTTGACTTCCAGGCTGATGAAGCATTCAACAGAGATAACAAGTCATCTTTGGGAATGGTGACAATGCAAACCAATAACTAAGCCAATGAAGTGCTTCATTTTTTAGGTTAAATCCCACAGAAGAAGTGTTTTCGAATTATTTCATTCCTGAAAACTCTTGGTTATCCAGAACATAGATTATATCTTGCTCTCAGTATTTAAAAAATAAGTCCTCATTGATTTTGATGGGGAAAACTATGTAAAAATCAATTACATAGAAAGGTTCACAGTGTGGGAGAAAAGAGCACTTCAATTTTTATTCTACTGCTGCTGTCATTTTCTCTTTCTGGTCCTGTACAAACATCCTGTCCTCTACATCATAGTCCATTTTCCTTTCTTTGATGAAAAATGGAGCATCCCTTGCACTTAAAGCAGGGCAAGTGCCACTTTTGCACAGTTCCCACTGGTCCTCCCAAGTACAAACAACTGTCCACAGCTTGGTGTTAAAATATTCAGTTTCTGGTGGAACTCTATTTTAGGTATCATGAGTTCAGAACTGTGAACTAACATTGAAGGTATTTCAACTACAGATACATGAAGCTGCTGATGAGGCAGAAGGCATCTGAAGCACTGGAAATAGAAAGATTACAGTATACCCTTCTGCTACATGGCAAATGCAAATACAGAATTCAAAATTCTCCTCAATTTGTGAAGTTGTGAAGATAATATAACTTACCTTCCTGCCTCAAAAGATGCAAAACATTATAAAAGATGTAAGTGCTATTAATAAATACTACAAATAGCATCAACACGCTATTTCAATAATCATTGAAATGAGTGAAAAATCTTATTTCAGTTTAGAGAAAAAATGTTATAAGGCAAATACAATTTCAAGTGGTCAATCAGCAGAGAGAGATGATTTTTTTTTCCCCATTTCTGGCAAATTATTAATATATTTCTCCAAATTAGTGCAGCACTTTGTAAAAATTCATTAATGGCACCACTTACAGTACAAGTTTAATTATTCGTTTGAGAACAGCAATGAAGTCTGCATTCTAAAGAGAAAATCTGAAAAAAAATCTAATTACTAAAATATAGTTTCAGATTTAAACATTCATTTTTTTTTAATACATCCAACGAATACATGTCAAAATAATTACATAATTACATATATCTACATACATATATATGCATGTACATGTGTTTAAAATTGTTATGAATATATTTTTATCAATGTATGTCTTGTACAGCTCACTAAGATAGATTTTTATTCTGTTGGAATTCTCTTATAATTCAAGTTTTGCAGCTGATAATCTACTGCAAATTGAGATTAGAATGCTGTTTTTAAAATTTCTACAAGTTGTCACGCGGATGGCCATTTAAACTGTACTTAGCAATATGATGACAAACAAGAGGCTTTACATAGTTTGTCCGTTGAAGAAACTATGAAAGCAAGGCATGTGTGCTTTTAGTTTGAACACTGCTGGCTTGTTAGGCAATTTAGAGGGTCTGGGACCATTCTGCAGAAGACTTATTTTTATCTTTTAAGTTACAAAAAGAGTAAAACACAGGAGACCTTTGCTAGAGACAAGCTTTCCAACTACATAACAGGGGGGTGGTATGTGCTGCACATTCAGCATCCTGCAGGACTAGGCCCTAAAGGAAACCGTGGGAGATCACTGATCAAGTTTATCCCCAGCAGAGCTCCATTTGTATTGACGGAACTACTGCTCATGATTATCACCAGACAAAATAAAATGGGACTTGTTGATGCAGCAGCCATCACACCTTGAATTTTTTATTTCCCCATTTGGTAACAACACATTTTTAATTTGCATATTCAACTCAGTTTGACTGTTTTCATTGATGGCCTTTAAGGTGCACTTTTTGATGCATTTTTTTCTAATCTACCTGTGACATATTAGGCATTTAGATAGTGAATATATAAAAATATATATAAACGTTTCGTAAGAAACAAAACACTTCTAGAACAATTTTGTCAAATAACGGAACCAGACTCATGCAGAACTCTTAACATTCATATTCATCTCAAGTTTTTAACCAAATGCTGCATTAGAACAAAAACAGTAACAGGAAATGCCCTGCATTGGCATGAGCAAGGACTTCAAAGGCTTCATTAATATTCAGGTCTCATAAGAAAAGAAAAATAAGGGTCAAGTACACTTTCGTAATGGGATCAGAAGCGTCCAGTTTCTGCACATAAGTACAAACTGTGCTCAGAAAATTGTTTCATCTTTAAAGCTCAAGAGTACTGCATTTTTTATGAAGCATTTCATAATGAAATGTCTTAAGTGACTGTTGTAAGTTCACAATAAATAGAAAAAGACTTTTCTTCTTGTTCAGATTGTATCTAAATAACAAATGTAGAGGACAAACCAGTTACGCATTTGTTTTCCCTTAATGCTTCACAGAGGAGAAGTATTTAAATGCTTTCTGGGCTGAGAAAGCCTTTTAACCCAAGCCAGCTTAAATGCGACTAAATGTCATGGCAGTTTTCAGGACCTGTTTCTGTGGAAATGTGAGAGGGGACATCTCACTAGATGGTATCTGGCATTGAAATATTGTGTACAGTCAGGTCAATATGATTTATGACATAGTGTCTGAAATATAATATTCAGTGTTTGAACTGAGATTCTGAGGAAAGGAGTTGTTCACATTCTTACCTAGTACCTGCTGCTGAAAACATGTTTTCTAACCCAGAAAAAAAAAGTGCTTTTGAAGATATTAGTTTCTGAATAAATTATTTTGTGGATGCCTGTCCTAACATTCTTGCATGAAAAAAGACAGGCATTTTCCGCATTTACTTCAAACTGTAATCCACTGATATCCATGTTGTTTCATTAAATAAAGTGGGTCAATGAACCTTTTCAGCAGCAGACAGAGCCCGCTAACATGGCAGTAAGTTAGGCCTGGAAATATTAAAGGGTTTTAATGTTTTTATTTTGTTGTCATTGTTTTTATACATTGTTAATACCATAATCTGCTTTCTTCAGAATAAAGCTCACTAAGAAATACATGTAAAGAACACACAGCACTACAGGGATCCTTGAATGGATCATTTTAACCAGGTGGTGAATTATAACAAATCATAGCATATTCCAAGAATGTGTGGTAGAAAATCTGAGGTTTAGTTATTTGATCAAGTAATTTACCCTGTCAGTGGTCCTTTGGTAGCTGTTAAAGTGCAAATGTTTCCAGTAATAGGAAGCATATTCTTTCTCTCCTCAACTGTACACAATGGAACAATACTCAAAAGTATTTTAGCAATGCATATGTCTTGACACGTCAGCGGTATATATTTTCATTTTATATACTACTCAGACACATTACCTACTTCCTTGCCTTTTGGAATGAAAAAAAATCACAGACTTTTCTGGAATCCCAAAGTTTACAGTTGAGTATCATTTACAGCAACTCTTATTTGTAGTCTCATTGGCTTTACCTTTATGTTTATGTTATGTTATGGGACTTTTTATTCCTATTGAGTAACCTTTTTAGTTTTTAAAGGAGAAGCTAAAATCTTGCAGCCAATGTAGGTTTTTAGGAGAGAAGAGAGGTGCCATGTGCTCTCTGTAGGAACAAAGAAGAAAAAACATCTGTTAATAGTATAAAAATGCAAAGTAGGAAAACTGAGCAATACAAAAGAAAAATATCGGCTTTGCAATGCTTTACTCACCAATGACTAGTGTTTGCTTTTTGACAAGTGGATAATCATTAAAATTAAGGTACATGTCAAACAGAGTTTATGCTTAGGCTGTTTAATAATAGTTGTAAGGTAGTTACACATAAACCTTAGCTATAAATGATGTTAGAGGTAATGTTGGTTTGGTTTTTATGCTTATTTTATGTCATATTTCAATGGAACTCCATAGTGTGAATACATTGATCTTGTTATAGGCTTATCAACCAGTATGAATTGCGGTAGTCCTAATGGCACAGTACAAAACAGCATTCAAAAAAAAAAAAAAAAGCCTTTTTCAGCATGATATTTGGCGATGTCAGTATGAATGAACAGTTGAACTAAAAAAAAAAGTGATTCTGAGAGCTTTGAGCTTACTTCAGGGCTTGTAAAATGTAAAGCAATCTCTGAGAGCTGATCATCCTCTGCTTTTACTGAACCTTGTGGAAGATGAGATGGTCAGGGCTTCCCTGAAGGCTGACCAGAACCTTCGAATCAAGAAGAGGTGACTGATTCCCCAAAAAAGACATTACACAAAAAAGTAATTTTCTTCTCTCACCCCTAGCACTTGGGCAGTGTTCCCTCTACTACCCTACTCAACTCTGAACTCTAAATAGCGAAATGAGTGTTATCAGTTATTCTTGATAATAGAATAAATGTAAAAGGCCCTGTAGCCAGAATGCGCATTCATGAAAAGTGTGTGGATTGCTCATGTAGCAGTAGAATGCCATACTCACTGTGCTGATTCAGAAATGTTTTTTCTCAGAAATTATGTAAAATGCTGATGTAAGTCCCAGGGGAAGAGGAATGATATAGTACAGGGGGAAGAAAGAAGAGAGCTATAGAAATATATAAAGAAACATTTGTTTCAACTATTTATTGGACAGAACTATTAACTGATTTCAATAGATGTAATTAATTGCAGAGTTCCAGGTGTGTAAAAAAGTTTCCTACATATTTAATTTCTTTGTAGCCCTTTCTACAGTTACTCCCACAAAGATAATGAATTCAGTAGTAGCAGCATTTGGGGTTTCTCATTGCATTTACAGATGATCACTACAATTTCTTCTGGTCACTAGATGGCAGAACGTGTGTTGATTCAGAAGCATAACTTTGTACTGGATTGAGAAACCTGGATTTTCAGCTTCTTTTTCTTTTTTTTTTTAAATTACTTTTTATATTTAAAAAAATGTATTTTCAATACAATGAAATAACCAAGAGGGTTTTTAAATTTTTTTTTTTTTTTGCTTTTTTCCCCTTTATTTTTCTAAAGAGATAGAAAAAAAGAATAAAGAAACAAGGAAACAAAATGTGACTTACTGTTGGTTTCTGTTACAGTAAACCCCATGGGAAATGAAGATAATCCCATGGACACTCTTCTCCCTCTCTCCAGCCCTGCTTCACTAGAGCAGGGCACCAGACCCCAGCAACGATGCACTGACAGGACACAGAGCTTCAGAGCCTTAGTGCATGCTCTCACTCTACAGGACAGATTTAAGCTATGGCTTCCTATTAGAATCTCTTAAAATGATAGTTCCTAACCAGGCAGGCAAGTTGCCAAAATGGTAACATAGCTATTAGCTGAGTTAGATTTCCATGGATACCTCTTCTGAGGAAATGCGGAAAACAGTCTTAAAACAGTCTTTGCCTGCTTCCTCTGTAAATCCTGGCCCCATAGAAAGTCCTCTTTTTCCTATTTCAGCTCTCCAGAGCAGTACAGAGGAGCTTTGAACAGTTTCAAAATGAATAGAATCATTTCACTAAAGTAAGATCTAAACCCATCTGAACTCATGAACACAGTGAGAAAGATATATTGTTCAAGAAAACAGTGATTTTAGTAATAATGAAAATACAGAAAGCAATAGTATTTGTACTAGCAAAGGTGTGAACTTTTAAAAATATATTATTCTGTTTTATCAAGTAAAAGATCTGTAAGAAATCAGATAAAAGATTTCACTCAGATTTATACTAATATATATATGTATGTTCTTTCATCTTTCAAAAATTAGGAAAAATAATTACACATTCTAACCAGCCACTGTATAATACACAGGTAATTAGCCCATGTTTGTCTCTAGGGGGACTAATTTGCTCCTAGGAAATAATGCTCTATTAACACTCTTGCTGTCATTTTTAATGACATAAGTAATAAAACATTATAGAATTAATATATGTACTGCAGCACATACCTTGATGAGCTACACTTTTTCATGGCAATCTGTTTTCTTACTGCATATCTGCAGTTGTTCCATTGTCTTATGTGGAATCTGAACTTGCTTATTCATGGCTACAAATTTGATCAGTGAATAATGTCACAAAGATGTAACATTTATTTACTTTGCCAGTTCACAGAATGTTGAAACTGTGCAAGCTGTACTCTGTGCTTTCCTGGGTCCTGTTGATCATCATCTTACAACTAGGCAGGAGAAATTGACTCATTCCTGTTCAAAATGAATGCAGAATGTCACCAAAGCAGATAGTGTTCTTCATGTGTGCTTTACAGAATTATAAGTAAGCAGGGAAGAAAAGGAGGGATGAATAAAGTCTCAAAGTGCAGCCTTATCCATTACTATATCTAGTAAATCCGGCACATATCTGGTAATTATCATGACCTCTATGAAGAAGATGCTCTGTAATTCAGATTTTTTTCACATTCATTTACCTTGTAATTCATCCCTAAATGTTTGTATTCAAACAAAGATAATGAAGCTGATAAAGGAAATTTACATTGTCATGCTCAACATTAAAATCCACCAAATTCTGCAGTATATTATTCTACCCTATTACCGATTTTTCTCTCAAGAGATTTATGGATGTAATAACACATTAATGAATGAAAAGACTGGACATCACCTTTATTTATTTTTGCTTTTTTAATGAGACTTTAAATGAATTCTCTTGTAGTATTCTTGTCACTTTAATGTTTCTACTATAATAACTTATTCATGTGTAACCTTTTAAAAATTTAAATCATAGTATCATAACAATGCTTTGGTATTCTTATTCCTCTTTTATATTTCATCCTATTTTCTTTTCACTAGGAATTTTTCTTTAGTCATATATTTAATTGACTTACTGATATGGTTAGTCAGTGTAGTAGTTGTTTTATAATAGAATAGCATTTTTACACCAGAAATCTTTTTGCTGCACACTGCAGCAAGCTACCTAGATACTACTCTCAAATTAGAATGTGCATTTATTGCTCTGTACATGTACAACTCAAGATTAGTGAGAAAAAATGGCATTTTCCTAAACTATCCTTGAGTTCAGTAGTTTCATTCATTTTCTTTTCTGTTCCAGAAGCATTGAAAAGTAAGCAAAAGTAATTGTAGAAAGCAGGATCCACAAGTATATCTACATTATTTCCTAGCCCTCTAACTATTTACATCAGATATTTCTGCAGATGGTTGCTCAATCCTTTTTAAATTATGGAGCTGAACCCTCTATGAATTTATGACAGGAAAGTTAACAGTCCGCATAGGATTCTGATGTATGAAAAGAAGGAACAAGAATCAGCATTTTTAGTAGCTACTGCCAGCTCTCACTAAGCATAGTAAACGGTTTTTTTTTCAGGACAGCAAAGCTTCTACTTGAAACTAAATAACAATACATGCTTTTTTAAGAGTATTTTCTTGTTTTTATTTAAGTCTCCTAATTAATTTTTTACAAAGAATAAAATGGAAGAAGTTTCACTAAATTAATTTTATATAGCACTTTTTTTTATTATCTGTGGTACCATGACCCTGGCTGCTGCTATGCACACATCATGGGTAGCTGCTAAATTTTACGTACTCAAGAGAGAAGAAAACAAAAGGTTATGAGTGTTGGCTGCTGTAAGCTGGCCTGGTTCCACTCAGCCAGGCCAAGTTCTGTCAGCTGAGGATGTGGTCTATAAAGTCTTTTCCAAAATCATAGCTCTATTCTGAGCTAACTGGCTTTCATAATCTGTCTGCAAGTCTGACTCTGCTAACTGGTAATGCAAGACTAAAAATCACACACATGAGATTCCAAACATATTAGTCCACCTAGTTCAGCCTGGGATATGTGTACCTGGCAAAGGATTGCACTGGTTTCCAGGTTTCTTGTACCTCTTAAGAACTCTGATCTCTAATGGTAACTCAGACAGCAGCAACAAGGTTGAATCATAAACAAAATTTTTCTAATTAACAGAATAACCTTAATGTGAAAAGACAACACAAGTGGAAAGAAAATCACCGATTCAGTATTTAAACGTAAGAAAGGCGGGTGATCGAAATAATGAATTTTTTCCCTAAGGAAATAGATGCACAGGATTTTAAGGAAAGCTTGTAGGAGATTTAGCCAAAAACTATCAATAAAAATCACTTTGACCTAGATCTGGTGGGCGTTTTTGTAAATCTTTTATATGGTTTCATTGGATTTAGTAAAAGCACACCTTTCTAGGTCTCTGAGATTCTCATTTAAGTGTCTTATTTAATGGTTTGAAGATATCACACTCAGGCTAAAAAGCATTGTCCTCCTTGACTCCTGCTGCATAATCCACACTGAGAAAAAATTATCTGAATTCACCTGCTAACACAGCATTCCCACCTCTGTGGTCACATTTGAGAGGAAAATATGGTTGGCTTTTTTGATGGCTGTGGCCTACACAATGCCTCTACAAAAGCAAATGAACTGTTCAACTGCAGATCTGAGATATGCAATTGCATAGTTGATCTTTTCGAGGAGTTCATCCTTAAATCTACATTAAACAAAAGCAGAGATTCAAGATTTTAATCCCAAAGACTAGATCAGATATCTAATAATAACATATAAAAAGCTGTAGCAGAAAATTTCACCTAAGAGCTGATGGGCACAATCTATCTAACCGTAATGTATTTTTTAGCAAAGGAACAACAGCATTTTACTGGAATGAGAAAATGAATCTATTAGAAGAAGTGAGAGTATAGTAATGATGCTCTACAGGTCAGATATATTCTGAGAGCCACTGGGTTTTTTGTTTGTTTGTTTAGAGCATACATATTTTAAAATATCTTTTAAAATTATTATTCTGTAGCTGTGACAGACATTTCTCTTTAGTCTTGGTGAAGTGCCTTCTGGACCAGTTCTCTTATTAGATTAGAAAGCAATACAAAATACAGTGTAGCTAACATGACATTGATACTCAAATTACAGGGAAGGCTGGGGATTACACTGCAGAAATGGTAATCTCAGAGGTGGAAGGCCAAGACTGTCTTTCATCAGTAAGTATCAAAGTAACAGAAATAGGGAGGACTAAAATCTATGTCCCTACTTTATGTCAGGGACTTGAATCACTTCATATAACATTTGTGAGTGTCTCCTGAAAATGCTACTACAACCATCTATACGTATTGACCTCCAGTATGATTAATGGAAATGTACTCTATGGAGAGCTGTGGCTGTTTCCTTTACATATATCAATAACAAGAATCTTAAAAATAATAATGATAATAATCTATTCCCTGATCGCAGTTCAAGATACATTTATTTTTTGTTAGTATAACATAAGATATAGTTACGTAAAACCTGTCTTGTCTCATCACAATCTACCATGTGAAGAAATACTGCAGATAGTCAACAAATATGAATGGCTGGAGACTGCAAGTAAGGATTTTCAGGTGATGTTTACTTCTGGAATTGAAATTGAGGAGTTTGTGATACTCACTAAGATGTGAATTCTGATCATAGCTTATGTAAATACTTTCGCAGAATGACCTACATCTTATGGAGATATATAAACTAAATTGGAGAAGTCTGAGGGTAGTAGTGTTCCACCTGATGCAAACAGACTTTCTCTTAACACCTGAAGACCTTATAAATGGGATGTGTATTATGGCTGTCTAACAGAAGTCTAAGACTGGCATCTCATCTTGCTCCTGATATGAACTGCTTTTTTTGTTGTGTTTTATTTTTTTTTTTTTAATTTTCTCCACAGTTACTTACACTCTGCACAGCTATTTGCACATCTTCCCATAAATAGCCTACAACTCCCTCCCACTGCCTCTGCTCTGCTCACTTGAAAGGGCTGTAAAAGAATGAACTCCCCAGGGAGCTCAGCAAAGAAACTACAAAAATATATTTTATACAAAGATATTCTCAAACAACAAGAAAAATAACAGTTTGCTTTAAGTTATAATGTTGGCTATCTGAAAATATGTGGATGACTTAGTTACCTGAAAGAAGTATTCTCAAATACAGTCTACTGTAAGCAAGCATAACAAAATATCTGTAGTAACCAAATTCCGAAACAATAGATTAAACTATGCTCACTAACAACCTAACACTATATATCCTGATTGTCCAATCGGGAATCAGAATCTGGGCTATAAAAATGTCTAGTCTAGACTAGACCATGTCTAGTCACAGCTAGCCAATACGCATTATAGGATGAAAATGAAAAGCAGCAAGTACTGAGGAATAAAGGCAAAATGTGAGGGTGATAGCAAGACAGGTTTTTAGTTCAACTGCAGAACTGGAGGGAAAAAATGGGTAGATGAGCTTTCCATTCTAAAAAAGAGACATCAAACTTCAGAGCTGCTAGGAGTCTTATTACTGCCAGCTACAAACCTTGTCTTGCTTATGTACTTAAACCATCCTCCATCATCAGCACAGCACAAATTAGACATCTTTCAATTCAGTTAAGTAGCTAGCAACTAACTTCAAAGACTGAATAATGCAGGGGAGATTATAAACTCATACCAGAAAATTCAGGAGAAGAACAATGCTTGTGTCAAATGTTATAGAGTATATAGTATTTACTTCAATACTCTGTTAAAATAGGCTGAAGAGCTAATGTTAAAGTTCACAAGGTACTAATACTCAGAAGAATATAATAGAAAAAGAATCCTAGATTTAGATAGAAACTACTCATGCAGCATTGATTCTGTGGAAGTATTTCTTTTTTTTCAGGACATAAAGAAATTTAAGCTTGTTTGTTATAAAAAAGACAAGTTACTTCAACTTGATTAACATCTCAGGATAAATAAAGCACTATTTAGAACTAAAATATCACAATTTTCGAAACAACTTTTGGCAAATGAAAATACAATTCTGTCTTTAAAAATCATTATTTGCTTGATATAACAGTAGCAAACTCTACTAAATTCTACTGAAGGAATATCAGGTTTCAAAAGTAACGTTCCATTAGTTTTAATGAAGGTTTTGAAAATGCTGCAGCAAACATTCTGCAGAGCTTGACTGAACTGGAGTGCTCTGTGCCAGAACTGACTCTGGAGCCCTGAGGTAGTTCTATCTACAGTCAGAGCAGTTTATTTCCCAGGATAACTGCTGAACCCATTGATGCAAGATACGGTTATACAAATGCCCACATGCTAACATATGTAAAACATCTCAAAAGGATACTCTGGGTGCACAAGATCTACCTCTGGGAAAAGGGCTTGGTGCCACATGACAGCACGTGTACAGAGTTTAGGCCATAGAGCAGCTGTTCCTATTTCTTTCTTTCATGCAATTTACATTTTTTAAAAAAATCATTACAAGTTCCCAACAGACAAAAGGATCCAATATTTTATGTAATAGATCCCATTCAAAAATAAGTCATTAAAGCTAATATGAAACCCCCTGTATTGGTAATCACAGTTAGCACTTACATATTGTCTTAATTACACTATGTGGTGCGTTTCAATTTTAAGAAGTTCAAAAGAATAGACAAGTCTCACTCTGCCTCATGTTATGGTTGTCATGCTGAACATCAAAGAAACACTACCTACAAATGACTCGATTTCGTCTCCAGCACCGTAAGTCAAAAGTAATGAAATGATGGAATTAAATGTGCATGTGTAATTGCTATGTGAGTAGCAATGGCTCCAGAGGGACTTATTTCTGTGGTTTTCAGTCCTGGCACATGGGACAGCCAGACCTAGAATAATAAATTATGACTTTTTACTTTCTATCTCAATGCCATGTCTATTAGACCATGCACACTCTCCTTTATGTCCATGAAATTCAATGCTTTACGTTACAGGAATAATTACAACTACTTTAAGTATGATTTCACTAAATTCCAATTCATGATGAGGTCAGCTTGGATTTATCGCTAAGTGGCAGTATTTTAAAAGGTAATGACAATAAATTACTCCAAATATTAAAAAAAATAGAACAGTGTATTAATCTAAGAGAAAACGTGCCAGCTGGGAGAACATCTTTTGTTGCTCTTGCCCTACACCATTCTCTTACTAACCAAAAATCCATTATGAAATGCTACTGTTATATGCATTAGGTACATGCTAAGCTGAAGTTAACAATATCAACCTTCATTGGTTTTCTGTGACAGAGCCTGAGCAGTTTGTTAAAAAAGCAGGAATTGAATAAAAATAGTAAAGTATTTGTGGAGATAAAAATGACTCTAAGAGATTTCTAGACTACTGATGCTCTTCTAGACAAGTAACAATCAAGAACAGGAAAATTAGTCAGAAAAGAAGATGATGTTTGAAGTACATAAATGTGATATACATTGTTAAATCAGGTAATTTTTGCTAAGCCTAGAGATAGCTCTGTGTGAGGTAAGAAAAACTCTTGAGCAGATATTTACTCTTCATGCACATTTCTGCATCCCACATGAGTCCCAGAAACTGGCTGTAGATCCAGAACTAGTAGCTGGAAAAATACAATGTTTTTGTAGTCATTTGACTGCCTAACTCTGTCTGTCAAAATACAGTTTAGGGATTCTAAATAAGAGACTTACAAATTGAGGGCTGGGGGAGAGTCTCTGACCAAGCTGTACTACACCAGATACTTCTAGGTGCAAACTGTTGGGAGAGATCACTATTTACCTGTACTTCTAAGCTATCTAACTTCTATTAGAGGAAAAATCATCACTAATAATTGCAGATGATTACATTGATTCACTCTAACAATACAAAGCAAATGAACCTATTTAGCTGAATACAGGACTGGGTGTATTGGCACTGTACTAGTGCATTCCAACGGGCAGTAGATGATAGTTTCCATACAAAGAGTTTCTTTCATAAAAGAGCTGCTTCAAGGCCAGAGTCACTGATTTATCTGAGCTAAATTGAAGAAGAAAGAAAGAAAGAAAGAAAAAAGTATTGTGTAAAAGTTGAAATACCTTTATTTATTATTGCTACTGCATTAATTTGAATTCTAATTACAAAAAGAAAAAGTAAAATAAAAGCCTTTTTTTGGAAAAATAGAAGTAAAAAAACTTAATTGGATTTACTCAAGCACATTAAGATTTACAGTAAATGATTACTACCTACATTAGATTTCTTCACAATAAAAAAAGTAACAGCAACATTTCCTAGTGACAAAGAAATAAAAGAATCATAATTACATGGAATGTAATTTGAGAATGATAATAATGACACTGAAAATACACAGATAAAATGTTAAAGGCCATGACCACGTAATAATAATAATAATAAAAATAAATGACCACTCTGAAACCAGCTTGTTCCACCCCATAGTAGTGCTAACAAATGAAAACATCAAACTTTGAAACTATGTGCTAAGGATGAAAAAACTGATGCACCTGGAAAGTGAGTAACTGAAAAAAGTCATCTTACTCTCCTTCAAACCTGGCATAAAACTTCATGGCAATGAATTTTTGTCACACCCAATCTACTGATGATGCTGTTTCTCGGAGCAACGAATCCAGCTCATCTGGTTTTGTCCCCAATCAGAAACTCTGCATCTTCATAGCTCTTTGAGCAGTATCTCTCTGAACACTGTTTTTGGAACGGTTTTAGAAAGAAGACATGTTCCAAAAGTAATGCCTCCTATTTTATTACACTGATCCATGATGTCAGAGGCAGATGGTGGTATGCCAGTAGACGCTGACCTTCCCATGAATATTCTGTTACATGTTGTTGTCATGCAACAGATGGCAGCAGAGGTGCAGTCTGACAAAATGGTGTCTGACATGGAAGAGCATATGAAACAAAGGTGTGTCACTGAATTCCTCCATGTGGAAAAAATTGCATCCACTGACGTTCCGTAACACTTACAGAATGTTTATGTAGACTGAACAGTAAACGTGAGCACAGTGAGGTGGTGGGTGGTGGTTTCAGCAGTGGTGACAGTGATATGAAATACAAGTGACATTCCAGACAGCTATGCAGATATTTACTGGCATGAAGGCTTTTGTTCATCACTGGTGAAAATGCAGAGATAACAGTGGTGACTGTGTTGAAAAAATAGCATTTTGTAGCTGAGAATCTGCTCTATCAAACTGTTTTTGTGCTCTTTGTATCTGTTATAGTCTCCAAGGAAATAAATAGGAGGCATTATTTTTGGAGCAACATACACAGGAAAGGCGAATACTGCATGTTTACCTCCACTGCTCCAGTTTCCTTTAATGAATTGAGCTGAGACATGACCTATGACCCCATCAGGCCACTGGAGTAATGGCATTGCTCTGATGTGGGAGACTGATGCCTGACTGCCAGGCTTCACTGAAGAAGCCCGCTCTGCAGCTGGAGGTCAGTGCCACTAACAGCCTCATAGGACATTCTCCTTGATCATGAATATAATGTTCCCTAAGCATCTTCTGCCTGCGTATCACTCTATGGTCACTTTTATATAAATAACCAGTCAGATGAGGACTGTGGGGTGCTTTTTAGAGTGCCACTGCCATGTATTTTATTCAAAGTTTGATCAATCTTTGCACAGCAAGGTTCTGGAGATCTCTACATGCCATGGTAGAACCATAACAAGATTTTTTCATTAAGCACTCCATCTGCAAATTGAGAATGGAAGTGTGTGCTCTTGCTCATAGTTTAGTGAATTCAGTGGTCTTTACCTGGAAACAGCAAGACCAGTGCAGTTCTGAAAGAGAGTGCTGTGTCCCTTTTGAAGAAGTAGAATCTCATCTGAAGCAAGAAGATTAAGGTAAGGGAGGAAGAGAGGATGATCTGACTGTGAAAACAAGAACAACATTCTCATTTCTCTCATGTCAGACCATGTGTCTGTTGAAGACGCCTGAACAACATTTGCACCATGGCAAAAGACAGGCTTTCTAGTAGTGCCAGCATCTGCAAGGAACTGCCTCTGCTGTGGGCCAGGGGTATCAAGAGGGGCAAAATTTAGAACTGTTCATTGTTATTTACTATAAATCAGCAAACAATAAGGAATGTTGTTATGACATATGACATTTGATATATAAGATGGATCTTACAAAAATAAAGACAATTTATTGGGGATATATTTCAAAAAAGAGTTGATTTTTTACTTAAGAATTACAGGAGTTTTCTTTTAGCTATGTATTTACAAATATTCTTTCTTGAAGAAACTTATCTGAACAGGAGCGTTTAAGATTCGATAGTGTCATTTAGAAATCCTTCCCTGTGATGAATGCAGTCCATGAATTCACATGACTATTTCATCTCTACCTTGGAAAATTGCTGCTCTGTAAATTCAGGCTATATAAATAGAATATTGTAAATTGGATGATCCTCATTTTATATTCAAACTTCTCTGCCTTACCTTCCCATCCACTTATATCTGTTTGTAATTTATGGGTTTTTTTACTACCCTCAAAAAGTACTTGCTTTCAGATGTTCTTCTCTACTTCCTCTCCAGTTTTCAGGTGACTTTCATAAGTAAGAGTCAACCAGTTGCATAAAGTTTGCCCCAAAACTATCTGCAGCTGTGCCAGTTCCGACTTTCTATCTGCTCCCTGACTGACTGTAACCTAAAGTCTATTTCCCCTCTTTATGCACCAACACCATACTGCATTCATATTAATCTCTCTAAATCTTTCTATTAATATAACCCATCTATTTATCTGTCTAAATTCTCAGGCATAACTGCAAGCAACAGACGTAGATATTTACTCTTTTTAAAGTAATTCTCTGCATACAAATATAGTGAAGTCATTCAGCAAGTCTGCCTTGTCATTAGAATTATTTGCCATTCTAGTATTTTTGGAGGTGAGCTTTTTTAGTACTGAAAACACAGATATGATATTAAACACTGGGGAAATCCAATTCTAATCATACCCCAATGACTAGAAAGACTTTGAGCTCTTCTGGTGGGTCAAGTTTTGTTCCATTTAACTTAAATGTGTTTATACACCTACCTTTATCAATGTATAAAGTATGTTAGGATGAATAACAGAAAAAGGAAAGGTTTTGTTACTCTTTTCATCAAACAATAATCATTGTATTCCATTAGGGAAAGAAGTATTAGATACTCCACAATAAAATATAATTTCCACATTTTACTTTGGAATTACATATGGTATTTAGGGAAGAAAAAGATATTTCTTTAATATGTCCAGATAGACACTTATGCTTAACAAAACTTAGTAGGTTATGAAAAAATTGGAGAAATACAGTAAAAAA